>BPLQ01002355.1:0-26722 GCA_021605075.1 Caerostris darwini | reverse complement strand
GGTCACAAGACGACGACCACAGATACGAGTGCGTTCACCATAAATAAGCGTGTAGCTTCCTCTTAAATATGTAGCTTTGAGAGAAGAGCAGGTTGCAAGACATTGCATTGCAGCCAAGAGTGGTTTGTCGCTCTATGATCATGTCGCGCACATGAGGGCTTAATAGACAGGGACCTACAGTTTAAAGTGCATTCCGAACTACTCACAACATCCATGTCACCGCCGGGATTTGAACCCTGTGGTACCAAAGGCCGGAGCGCTACCAAATGTTTGTCAGGCCACTTTGCAGCTGGGAGAGAATGTTTGTCGAAGATTTCAGTGATGAAAAGCGTCTACGGCTGAAATAGACGGTATTATTCCAGCCGTAAAGTAATTACGCCGTTTATGAGGCAGTGGAGAGCGTATGTTACTCTAGATGTTTTGCGAATACCTCGTGTAGCTTTGGTTCGTCGCTCTACGGTTATTTTGCACACTTTGGGCTGTTTAAAGTGGATTCCAAACCACTTTAAAATATCCATGCCACCAGGATTCGAACCCGAGGCACCAAACGCCAGAGCGCTAGCCAATCGGCCATCAGGCGGCACCTCGTGTAAGAAATCGTCCCCTACTTACCCGATTTGCATTGGTGGCATGACATCAGTAAAGGCATATAGGCCAGATTGGGAATTTATGGAAGTGTAACCTGTAGGCAAAAGTTGAATCGCCTGAAAGTAATGGAAATGCGCCGAAAGAGGAATTCTTCACTCAATGGACTATCCAACTAAGCATTAGATCTTCATATCCTGCGATTCCCTATGGAAGCGTAGAATACTGTATAATATAGAACTATACTTTGCCGAGCGATAAACTTAAAGGCAACCCATGGATCTTCTACGAAGTTGCGAACGTGTCCGTAGAGCGATAAACCAAAACTATCGTAGTCATGTTGGGCACAAATCAGGCTAATTAGACAGGATCCTACAGTTTAGCATGGATTCCGAACCATTAACAAATATACATACCACCGCCAGGATTCGAATCCGAGGCCTGGAATACCAAAGGACAAGGATCTAGTCAATTGGCCACATATACATGGAGCATACACAAGAACTGTTCTATTAATGACAAGCAAAACAAACGTCAACAATTATATAAGCGCCAACAAATATAAACTACCACTTTAAAATAAAACTCCGAAACAAGAGTTCTCACGTATAGAAACAAATTTTCAGACCATGCATGTATAAAATTGTTATTTATCCATTTATCAGCCGCATAACTCGTTTCTTTTTAGCTTTCATTGAGCGTCAAGTTAAATACGCGTACATGCTGCACTTTACGTTGAATAAGATTTTGTTGGCTTAAAAGCTATAGCCAAATAAAATGTCTGAACAAACTTACCATTCATATCCCACTAAATAGTAGTATAATTGATATGTAGTCGGCACAGCATTTTCGGGGACGTTCCAAGAACAGTTCAACTGGGTGAAGTCTTCACTAATGCACGTGAAATTAGTTACATTTAAGGGTGGATCTAAAACGAAAAACATATTCTCGTTATCCCTATAATTCTGAAGGTGAAAATTTAGAACAAACGAGAGATTACTGGATGAAACATTTGAAAGGGTTAATTGCAGGCGAGAACAAAGAATTCGGCAGATACATCTTTTATACTGGGGACTTAATATAGGGACTTATTATACTCTATACTTATTATAGAGACACTGTACCCCAAACCTTTCTTAATGACGAATGTTTTCCGGCTTAGCAAACCTTAAGGCCCACCGAGGCGTGAGGCGTTGACCAATCACAAGCCTCGCCACTTTAAAATGCCCAACTCTCAAATGCTTGCTGCGTCATGCGACTTGGATCGAGCCAATAGTCGATCTGTCATCTAGAAGTAACTGGAACCTTACTAGGCGTAAAGCGGTTTCTAACGCTACGGTGCGAACGGGTTGAAAAAACTCTTCCCTGCCGCGTGACGCGTCGCCACCTCAAGCCTCGGTGGGAACGAGAATTTAGACATCTTTTGGCTGGCGTGTACCTTCAGAATTGGGAAGGGCAGGACGTTTGGAACATATTCCCTAAATGACTTGACCAAGATTAATCGCACGAAAAATATTGCAGGTTATTTGCTCGAAAAAATTCGGTACAACGAAGGCATGAGGGGCAGCGAGAATTCTTTTAAATATTTGATTAAAATTTTCGAAACAATCCATTTCGAACCAAGATCTACAGCGATTATTTGAAATTACTAACCCATAAGAAGGGTACTTTCATATCCAACAAAATTCATTTGAGAAGCTATACCATTTGTGTATACTTTGATATAATAGGAGTTCGTGCCTTTTCCTTAGAGAAGGGGAAAACTGCAAGGGAAATTCATAATACAGGAACTACGTTTTCAGTAGAGATATAAAATCAAATTTTCTAGGTTTGGCGTTCATGAGTTCAGAGTAGATTTTATGCAAACCACATTTTTCAGTCCAACTATACCATTAACTTTATTGACTCCGAGAAATTAAAGATATATAATCTTATCGCATCCAATACAGAACGAATTTTATTCCACTAGGTTAGGAATTAATACTAGGAATTAATGCTCTTTAAAGATCTTTGGTATCTGTATTTTAAAAGTTGAAAACTTATACAATTAAGAATTTGACCGTTTAGTATAAATTTCTTCAATAGGGAAAGATTAATACCGACAGTTACATAGAACGAGATCCATTAATATTTTAAAATTAAACATTTCAGCTTAATATCCTAAAGGCACTCTACAAAGATTCAAAATCCTGCCAAATATGTACATATACTCAAATTAACTGAAGACCATTTTTGAAGTTGCTCAACTTTGTGTCACGGCAATGCACATCATGAATCGATAAAGACCATTTTTATTTTTCATTGCAAAATTAAGTGGATATTCTTTTAGTTTCACATTAACAGCTTGCCAAATATAGAACTTTAAGTTATGGAAGAACAATAAGCTCGGTTGCTTATTGTTGATCTTCCTTTGAAAACTTTGAATTACAATTAAAACAGTTTACCCTCAGAGCACAGCTGGGCAAAATGATCGAGTTTTAAGAAACCATCCATTACCTCCAGTAGAGGAGTCTTTCCGTGGATGTATTTCCCCCTATAGAGTTCTTATTCATTTCAAATATTTTAAAAGACTAATTAAAATATTCCGTTGATTGGTTTGTCGCTTAGCATTTAGGCTAGTTACACCGGGACCTGCAGCTTAACGTAGATTCCGAACCACTCAAACATCTATGCCACCGCTAGGATTCGAACTTTAAGAACCGAAAGCCAGAACGCTAGCCACTTGGCCATCAGCGCCGCTTCGTTGATTAGAGAAAATTATGAAGATATTACACTTTAATTTTATAAACTCCAATAAAAGTAGAGACGAGTACATACCAAATCGCTTTATCCATCAAAAGTGATCCCATGAGCAATGAATTTTACTCGCTATTACAAAGGAAAATTGCCAAATTTTTGTGGGGGCAATCCATGCGTGTCTTTCTAGAGGAAACGCGAGTCCGATACCTTAATTTTAAGATCGTAATGCAGTAATACTTACATCCCACTCTAATTTCTGCTAGAGAAACCAATTGTGGTTCCCTGTATCCTCGTACTGGCACCAAGCATTGGTAGTATCCATTATCTTGTAGAGTTGCGTTGTTTGTTTCATACTCAATAGAGTACTCGTCAATTATGGTATGCGTTAGATTTTGTTGACGCAATCTAAAGATAAGTTGGTCAGATGTTGTATTGCATTTTGCCACAAAATCTTTGTAGAGTGTGCATCGTAGTTTAATTGGAGACCCCACTTCAATCTCCATGTACTCGGAAGTCGTATCTAAAATTTAAAAAAAAAAAAGTCATCTTTCCGGCATTAGACAACTTCAAATTATGTTCCAATTCTATTTTAATGACCATCTCCTTCATTACAATTTTAAAATATAATCAAAATGTCAAGCAAGCTCTAATCGGTCATAACTATCGTACGGAAGATTTTGGTTAGAATTAGTTAAAAGGCATCCGCTGTTGGCATAGCTTTCAGGAAACTGGCGATTACGAGCGTCTCGCATCCATAGTTAGTGTACCAAGTTAGAACTCTGGTTTGACACATGACAAGGAAGATTATTAAGATCTCTCCCGGTAGACTCGTTTCATTTATTGTACATAAAAATATCGAGCATCTAACGGATCTCTTACCATAGGAATATCCTATTAAGCATTACAAAAGATACACGTACCATGGCCGTACCATGCTGAATATACCGGTTCTCGTTAGATCACCGAATTCAAGCATCATTGGGCGCGGTCAGTACTTGGGTGGGTGACCACCTGGGAACACAGCATGCCGTTGGCAAATTTGGGACCTGAATGGCCGAGTGTCTAGAGCTCTGGCGCTCCGTGCCACAGGTTTCGGATTCGAATCCCGGTGGTGCCATGGATGTTTGTAGTGGTTCGGAATCCACTTTAAGCCGTAGGTCCCGGTCTCCCATGACTGGGAGAGCGTCACGGAGCAAAAGTCAGGCTTCTACCTACGGGTGCTCCATCACAACAGAAGCTGCTTCCTTCCCTTCAATCATGAGTACGTATGGGCTCGTGGGCTTGGCCAGCCAAGTGGGATAAGAAACAACAACACAAAAGATGCAGTCCTTAATTTACCATTAATGTCCTATTCAGCTAGTTACGAAGTTCACACTGACTGCCCGACACGAAGCCTAAACAGTACGAGCTACTTTGGCTCATATATGTACGACGAGTGCCTGCTACAACGACTGAATTGATCGCCAACAATTAAAATTAAGTATTATAAGTCAACATGAACCCAATTTCTTTGTGACCGAAAACCAAATCAATATAGTCATTCAAGTATAATTTCGTAAAGAACACAGTCATCTTGCTGCCTATACACCGAGTAACCAAATGTATACTTGCATCTCCTACTATAGCGATGTGGTTACTTCACGTAGTTACAGCAAATTCATTCGCTATAGAAAACTTAAACCTGAATACAATTTAACAAGAGAATAAACAGTGTATAAAATGTCAGATTGTGTTAGTGAGAAAAAGTCATCGTACTTTCCGATCCAGATATTAATACTATTATGGCATCTTTCCTACTAAAATACTTTATACCGCTTTAATGCATTTCCAAATCTGCTAGTAAGAAAGACTCGTAAAACCATTTATCTAGCGAAAACGCGATAAATTTAATACTCAATCTTTAATATTGTACCAGTTCCTCTCGATCTGAAGATACGAGTTGTCCTTCTGGCACGGCTGTTCGACAATCGTCTTGCAGTGGATCCCGGCCCACTGCGGAATCGAGTTCACCGATTTCCCAGCAAAAAACGGCCTCCGTTTTACAGCTAAATTACCAAGAGTTGGCCTGTCATTCCGTTAAGACGATAATTAAAGACTCCCTGGTAGTGTTCCTTCTTTGCGATTCTACCACCGGAAACGGTCACAAGCTCTAGTATGATCCTATTCGCGATATCCCTCTGGTCTAGAGAGGTTGGTGGCATTGCTACCGTTCTCAGATTACGATCGTCTCTGCAAGCCCCTTCACGGAATTAAACTTTTTCCAGACCCTCCGCCGTGTGTAAACATTAAGAAACGGCGTGTCTCGCTTTGCTTCCTGTTCTGCACTGCCTCCCGTTTCTTTACGCAAGCGTTATTTGATTGCCAGACTTAAGTGGATGAAAACAAATGACGACAGTTAATCCAGCTTGTATTAAATTCTTCATACTAAAAAAATGCTTTGAACAACTCCAAAGAATCCCAATACAATGCCTTTGCACTAACTTTTTTTCCCCAATGCAGCTGGCGAACATTTAAACTGTTGTCTTTGATGTCTTAAGACAAACGCAGCACCAATGCTACTCACTTAGCACTACCCAGGACGTGCGTGTAGCTTGAAGATAAGCTATGGAAGCGGAGTAACACTACCCCCGCAACGCTCTACGATCATGTTAGACAGGGACCTGTGGTTTAAAGCCGATTCCGAACCACTACAAACATCCACAACACCAACGGGAATCGAACCCGAAACTTGTGGTACCGAACGCCAAAACGCTAGCCACTCGGCTATCAGCCCCCCCCCTTTTTTTTTTGAAGTAAACTTGCCATTGGAAATATTAGGCTATTTTCTGAATACTTCTTTCAGAGAGAAAGACTGGCACGGTGTACAAGCGCTACTGGTATTCTCCAATAGTGTACAATCGTACTTCATTTGGCATGGCTTCTCTGTACGGGCAAAACTAAAATTTATTTCAATGCTAGAAACTATTTTTAATGGGAAGTAAAACTGAATTGCATGTAAAAAGGATCAAGAAAATTCTTACTTCCGTAGACGCTTTCCATTTGGGTCCAAAAGCCAAACGTCAGTTTAAGACAGCATAGCAGGAATACCAGGCTGATCAGGCATCGTTTGTCGACGAGAGCAGAAGTATCTTTAATCTGAAATAACAAATTTCTTCATTTAAATTTCTAGTTTAGCGAAGTCTTGGCTAGCTGATTTCAAACAAAAATATTAAGAGGCTCCGATTCTAAAACTTAGAATCTTAATGCTAAGTTTCCTTCAACATTCACAACGCAGCTTTACATCGCTATCCAGCTTCAACTCACCATTTTTATCGACTGTTACTCCAATTAACCCTCTGAAAAATACATGTAAAATAGAGCACCGATACAGTTTCATCATTCACTACATTAAGATAAAAATTCAGACATTGGAACAATTTTCACAAAGCCGAAGAGCCACCAAGAGATTTCGTTTGTCACTCTACGGTCATCTTTAAACTGTAGGTTCCGGTCTATTTAGCCTAAAGTGCATTCCGAAACACTGCAAACAACTCGTTCAAACTCGCTAGAGTGCTTCCCAAAAAGGGCGGAATATATCGTAAATGCAGCGAGTTGATCATTTATCGTAAATAATTCTTGTAATCGAGCGATAGAATTACATTATCATAGCGTAGTTTCCCTTTGTAAACTAATCACGAAATGTAATCTACTATACAACAACTTCGAGAGATTATGAAGATGTTTTTTTTAAGATTTCAATCCTATTCTACAGACGAAAATTAAACCCTACAGTTGACGTTCAAGGGTTTTTGAACAGAGATATAGAACAAGTTAAGAGTGTGTTTTAATCAATTCTTGACTAGAAATTCGCTTATAAAATACTAGCTACTATACTTTTTAGCACTAAATGTTCTATAACAAATTGTAAAATCACGATTTCAAGAGAAACAGTTTTAAATATATAGCCTATTGATAAAAATTCTAGATTGCAATTCTTATTTTGAACAATTTGAAGCGATTTTGCAAATAAGTACATTGTTTACACAATTTTTAATAAAAAGGTAGGTAAATTAATTCAATTCATAAATTTTTAAAAATTTATTACTTTAAAAGTCATCTCAATCAAGTGAAAATCCAACTTTGACCAAGAGTATCAAGTCAGAAATATTTGGCAATTAAGATGCCAAGCATTGCAAGATATACACTATTCGAAAACAAAAATACAATTTCAACTAAAGAATACTACAGGAAATGAAAAAAAGGCTCAGTAGTGTATTTCTGGTCACATATATACGCATGGAGTTTAATGCGATCTCTCTTTTTATAAATCCAAATTCCAATTATTTGTAGTCATGCTCATTATATTAGCAACACATTTACCTTCTTTTACTTTGCGAGTATTCTTAAATTTTGTGTTACAAACTTTTACGAAAGCAACATCTTAAAATATGTTTCACAACTATGCAAAAACACTAACCATTTTGAAATATCTATCTTGATATCCAATGACAGAAAATTGCACCTGCCGGGCGTTTTCGAATCGTTTAAGAATAAATCACTGTGAGGTTCTTCTCAATATATACATTGCCACAAAATCTAATGCATGACTTTAATTGCGCATTAGCTCATGCGCATGCAGGCGTTAGTACTTCTGCGTAGATATTGCTTCATTTCATTTGCATTTTATTTGTTTGCATCAAATTTTTAGAATTAATTGAAAATATTTAATTTAATTCTTTGCGGTTATTTTTTATCATTCTTATGATATAAATTGCTATTAAATAAAATGGAAAATTATTTAAGTTGATCGATCATTATTATTTCTGGATATCTTGTTCGCGGATCTCACATGTTAAATTAGAGCTTTGAGATTTGTGATAGAGCTACCTAGAGCTTTCACATTATTGTTGTGCCACTATTTATCAAATTCCCCACAAATTAGACAATTACGTAAGGGTGATAATTTTAAAAATAATAATGTACTTGGTAAATATCTCTTCAAATCGTTATCAAAGCAATAATCGCAAAATGTAGACAGGAATGACTCGACACGATGACCAACTGTACTGAGTAGCGATAGGGTATTGGTTATTCCAGTATCATCTCGATCAACAAGTACAACAATCATGACGCTAATCAATAGAAATTCAGCTTTACCTCTGAATCTCAAAATTCTAATATATCTCTCTTATCTTCGTCCAGTATTAGCTTATGCAAGCCCAGTTTGGGGTTCTGTTGCACGTAAAAATTTTGAAATTATTCAAAGGCTTGAGAACAAAACTCTCAGAATGTTAACGAATTCACCCCGGTACTTTCGTAATGACGATATCAGACGAGCTTTCTCGATTCCAAGTTTAAGACAATTTGTTCACAAAATTTCTACTCGATTCTATAATGACATACGAAACATCAATAACCCTGAATTAAATATCCTGCAAAATTACGATTATGATATTTCTTCACGCAAACATAGCAAAAGACCTCTCACTGTTCTAAATATTTTAAATTCATTCCTTACAACTGCCTAGATGAAAAAAGTTCGCTTTTCTCCTAAGATATTTTTTATCCTAATTTGACCATTGCTCATTCTGTTTTATTACATGCAACTGATTTCATCAACATCTACATTTTTGAAATGTTTGTTATTTTTCATTTTATAAATTTATTAAATAAAAAATTCTTTTTTAAAAAAGATCATTTAATTATCTCTTTTTCTTATTAACTCAAAGAGCATGAGACCACCGCTATGTTTCAACATTTTACAATGAAGGAGCTAGTGGCCGCTACGCGGCCAAGGATCTCCGTATTAATCTACAATAAGTAAATAGTAAAGGGAACAATGTCTATTGCATACCAATGTATTGTTTAATTTTTTCTATACATTTCTTTCATTTTCTATTGTTCAATATTAAATGGGGTTTTAGATAAGCATTTATTTTTAAATTAAAAGTACATGTTGAGATCAGTAAATTTATCCAAAATTCAGTCAAAATTCAATTAAATTCAAATTTTATGCATCCACCACCTTGCTTCTATAGTTGCCCGACTCGTGGCTCAGTGGTAAAGAGCACCACTGATGTGCATTAGAGCGAAGGTTCCATCCACTGGCAGCTTTGTTGTAGACACTGTTTCAAAAGACGAGGAGATTCAATGGCATTTATGATATTCAGCATCTTGCCTCTTTAATTGGACTACTACTACGACACCACACCACATCACAATGCGTAGAACTGAGTTGCCCCTTTGCAGTTTGGGAATGATGTGGATTCTGATTGGGCTCTGTGATGCGCTATGATCATATGAGACCGAGACCTACGGTATTAAGTGGATTCCGAACCATTACAAACATCCATGGCACCGCCGGAATTCGGACACGAAATCTGTGGTAGCGACCGCAAGAGATCTAGCCATTCGGCCATCAGGCCCTTCTTTAATCGAGACTATCTGGTGGGAGTGTTTCTTGTTTTTCTCCCGTACGATACGCAAATGCACTACTAATGAGCTACTCTACTTGTTTGAATTATTGTTAACGTCATTTCAATTAAAGAGATTAATCTTCTTAAAGATGAAAATCAATGCATTAACACAAAGAATAAAACTCGTAATTTTTTATCAGTGATTAACAGGATTAGAGGCCTGATGGCCGAGGGACTGGCGCTCAGTGCCACAGGGTTCCAGTCCCGACGGTGCCATGGATGCTTTTAGCTGTTCGGAATCCTCGTTAAACGATAGGTCCTGGTCTAATATCACTGTAGAGTGTTGGGCGTAGGACTGACAACCCTAGCTCGTAAAAAGAAAAACATCTCCTGTCTCGATATCTGCTTACTGGCAGACGGCCTTGGTTCAGGGGCTGTTGCGTCAAAAGATATGTAACAGATTCATTGATACGCAGAGTGCACCGCGGTCCAATGGAAAGATACTTCGGTCTAAATCATTTTCGGGCCCATTCTTGATATTTTTTTCAATGCAGCTGGCAAACACTTAGACAGCTTGGTCTTGAAAGCCTTAAGGCAAGCGCTGCACAGACGTTACTCACTTTGCATTACCCAGGGGGCCCGTGTAATAAGCCACGGAAGCGCAGTAACAATGCCCCCGCAACGCTCTACGATCCTATTAGAAAAGGGACCTACGGTTTAAAGTGGATTCCGAACCACTGCACACATCCATGGAACCGCCGGGACTCGAACCCGAAACCTGTGGTACCTAGCGCCAGAGCGCTAGCCACTCGGCCATGCAGGCCCCCCATTTTTGATATAGACATGAGAATTTTCATATTGACACAAACTGTCAGTTTTCATATTCAATTCCGAGAGGCCTGATGGCCAACTTGCTAGCGCTCTGCCCTGTGGTTCCACAGGCTTCAGGTTCAAATCCTGTTGGAGGCATGGATGATTTTTAGTGGTTCGTAATCCATGTAAAGCTGTAGGTCTCGGTCTAATTAGCCTAAAGTATGCACAAAATACCGTAGAGTGGCAAACCAAACCGAATTTTCAGTTCCAAAACCAAAAGCATTACCTTATGGATTTATATTACATATGAAAGATATATTTTGTATTAGTATTATAGGCGTTTCTGTTATGCCTGAAAAACGAAAATGTTAATAGGAAAAAGATATTTTAAGAAACAGTGAATTATTAGATGACGACATGACAAATTGTTTTAAACGATTTTAAAAATATTTCAAATTATTATTTTTCATATGTCACCGTATTATTACGATACTTCCTTTTTCTAGTGCGGCCTGATGGCCAATTGACTAGCACTTTGGCTTTGGAATCTTGGCGGTGGAATGGATGTTTGTGAGTGGTTCGGAATCCATGTTAAATTGTAGGTCCCCATCTAATTAGCTTAAAGTGGGCAAAAAATGATGGCAGAGCGACAAACCAAACCTTTTTCTAGTAAATTAACGTTTTGTTCTATGAGTTTAAAAAGGGCAATTAAGTTTAATATTTCCTCAACAAATTTGTTTTTATTGTAAGTAATGATTAAATCAATACCTTTTATTATTTTTTACTTATATCTTAAAAGCGTTTTAAAAAAAAAATTTTACAAAAAAAAATTAAGATGACAGAATTACAATTACACAGTTATATAAAAAAAATTTGCACTACATGAAAGTTTATCTGCATTAAAAACGATAATCATCATCAGTGGCGCAACAGTCCCATGGTGGGCCAAGACCGTCTGCCTACTGTCAGATTTCAAGACACAAGATGTTTTCTTATTTATGGGGTAGGGCTGTCAGTCCTACGCCCAACTCACTACAGTCATATTAGACCGGGACCTACGGTTTAAAGTGGATTACGAACCCCTGCAAACATCCATGGAACCTCCGGGACTCGAATCCGAAACCTGTGGCACCGAGAACCAGAAAAAGATACATTTTTTTTATTATTATTACTATTATTTTAATGCAGCTGGCATACACTTAGACAGGTTGGTCTTGAATGCCTTAAGGCAAGCGCTGCACGGACGTCACTCACTTTGCATGACCCAGGGTGCGCATGTAACTTGAAGATAAGCTACGCACGCGAAGTAGCAATGCCCCCTCAACTCTCTACGATCCTGTTAAGACCGGGACCTACGGCTTAAAGGTGATTCCGAACCACTACAACCATCCACGGCACCGCCGGGACTCGAACCCGAAACCTGGCCCAGAAAAAGATAATGCTACAACTGAAAATATTTTTCACCTAATCAACCAAATGTACTCAAAGGAATATGGATAATATGAAAAAAAAAATATGGTTGCTAATGAATAAAATGAATTCCAATGCTTGTAATTAATGAAGTAATTAAATTATATCTTAGCTTTATAATAAATGAAATGAGAGTAATAATAAATTTTATCTTCCCGTCTACTTCATCAAAATAATATTTAAGATGTGTTAACTGTTTTATTAATACCGACCTGTATATCTTCGTTGCGGGGCCTGAATGGCCGAGTGGCTAGCGCTCTGGCCCTCGGTACCACAGGTTTCGGGTTCGAGTCCTGGTGGTGCCATGGATGTGTGTAGTGGTTCGGAATCCACTTTAAACCGTAGGTCCCGGTCTAATAGGATCGTAGAGCGTTGCGGGGGCTCCGCGTCCGTGGCTTATCTTCAAGCTACACGCGCCCTCTGGGTCATGCAAAGTGAGTAACGTCCGTGCAGCGCTTGCCTTAAGGCATCCAAACGTCCACGTCTGTTTGCCAGCTGCATTGGGGGAAAATATATATATATCTTCGTTCGTTTTTAATTTCAACTATATCATTAAAAAAGAATTATATCAAAAGCATAAATGCCTAATTTTGTAATAATTCAGAATTAAATAAAATGAGGAAAACTTAATATTGTAGGGGTGTTAAGCATTTTTGCTCATTGTACACTTTTTCCAGTAAGACAATAAATACTTTGAATATTACATAAAGCATATGGAAAATTTTTTTAATGTAAATCTTTCTTTTTCTAATGTAGCTGACATACACTTGGACAGCTGTCTTGGATGCCTTAAGGCAAGCGCTGCACCGAACATTACTTACTTGGCACTACCCAGGGGGCGCGCGTAACTTGAAGAGGACCCACGGACGCGGAGTAAGCAATGCCCCCGCAACGCTCTACGATCCTGTTAGACCGGGACGTACGGTTTAAAGTGGATTCCGAAACACAACAAACATCCATGCCACCCCCGGGACTCGAACCCGAAACCTGTAGTATCGAAAGACAACCGTACAAGAATAAAGTGTGTATTCTCCTTCATTGGCGCAACAGCCCCCATGGATGGCGGGCCAAGGCCGTGCCTACTGGCAGATTTCGAGACAGGAAATGGTTTTTTTTTTTTAAATACAGAGTAGGGTTGTCAGCCCTACGCTCAACACTCCACAATGATATTGGATCGGGACCTACGGTTTAAAGTGGACTTCGAACCCCTGCAAACATCTATGGCACCGTCGGGTCTCGAACCCGATACCTGTGATACCGAGCGCTAGCCACTCGGCCATTCAGCCCCTTTAATGTAAATCTATACTTTGTAAATTCAGAGTAGCAATACCGGACATATCACTTTTACTCAGAAACAGGTAACCATCTTCCACTCGCATGATACACGAGCATTGACCAATTCAAAATCCTGGTGGTGGCATGGGTGTTTGTAGTGGTTCGGAATCCACTTTAAGCTGTAGGTCCCGGTCTGTTAAGCCCACGTGAGACAGAAGATGACCGTAGAGCGACAAACTAAACCAAACTAATTCAATATCATCGAACTGAGAGCATTGCAATAATTGCTGTTATACAACCTCCGCCTCCCCACAATGCAGTGCTAGTTGATTTGCTTTCTCGACGCAGCATTCCGTGGAGAAAGTGGTCAATTGACTAATGCTCTGACCTTTGGTACATAGACCTAAGGTTCGGATCCTGGCGGGCGGCATGGATGTTTGTTAGGGTTCGGAATCGGGGCCGAATGGCTAGCGCTCTGGTGATCGGTACCACAGGTTACGGGCTTTAATCCCGGCGGTGCCTTGGATGTTAGTAGTGGTTCGGAATTCACTTTAACCCGTAGGTCCCCATCTCTTATGACCTAGAGCTCACAAAGCCCAATCAGACTTCTCTCACCCACATTATTCACAAACTATAAAGAAGCAACTCAGCTCTTGACACATTGGTGTGGTGTAGTAGTAGTAGTGGTGGTGGTTCGGAATCCACGTTAAGCTGTAGGTCCCGATCTAATTAGTCCAAAGTGTGCACAAAATGACTGTAGAGTGACAAACCAAAACACGCAGAAGAATATAAAGCTGCAGAAATACATCGTCAACTGGACCTGAAATAATGATTGACGAAAAGTAAAACATTGTACAGCCCTTTGAATGTACTTACGATTGAGAATTTGGATCATAGTGTTAGAAATTTTTGTTTAGAATCCCGATCTTACCCCCAATGATTTCCACTTTTCTTTCGCCTTAAGATTTGACTTATTTTCCAACTTTTTAGTCAGGGAAGGTTAAAATTATCCCTATAAAAGTGACTCCCAGGCGGTATACTTCTATGCCCAGCTTGTCCCGCGGAATCAAAAATATTTATATGTGAGTGGTGATTAACCAATCAGACACCTCTCAATCCACTTTATATCCACTTATGCCGTATTGTAATGGAGTGGGGCCTGATTGGCCGAGTGACTCGAGCTCTGGCGCTCGGTGCCACAGTCTTCGGGTTCGAGTGCCAGCGATGCCATGGATGTCTGTAGTGGTTCGGAATCCACTTTATACCGTAGGTCCCGGTCTAAAATGATCGTAGAGCGTTGCGGGAGCATTGTTACTCCGCGTCCGTGGCTTATCTTGAAGCTACACGCGCCCCCTGGGTCATGCAAAGTGAGTAACGTCTGTGCAGCGCTTGCCTTAAGACATCCAAGACAACTGTAAGTGTTTGCCAGCTGCATTAGAACAAAAAATTCTTCTGCTTATAACTAACTCTTCGTTGCTAGTATTAAGTGATATTAGGTAGGGAAATAGACGAATATCTTCCACGTCTTTTGCCATGTTTCAACTCCTTTGAATAAAGAATTCTCATCTTTTATCGGCATATTTCCATTATTTACGTAGGTCCCTGTCTAATACGACTGTAGAATGTTGGGCGTAGGGCTGACAGCCCTACCCCGTAAAAGGAAAACATCTCCTGTCTCGAAATCTGCCAGTAGGCAGATGGCCTTGGTCGACCATGGGACTGTTGCCCCATTGATGTTGATTATAATGGAGTGTTGACTATTTTTTATAAATGTTGTCGATAGATAGCATAAATGTTAACGATAGATGGCGCAGCTAGTGCTGACGTCGTAGATGACGCAACAGCGCTGAAGGAATAACTGTATATGCTACGGGAAAAACTGTACGGAATGAGAAGAAATAGAAACAACGTACGTTTGAAGGCGAGAGATGCGGCTCTTAAAAGAAATGTTTAGTTTAGAAATAAAGCATATTATTAGTTTTAAAATGTAAAAATTAGTATTAGGTATTTAAGATAATAGGAGTTATCAAAATAAAAAGTCTTACAGAAATCTATTTGTATTAGATAGAGCACTTGCTGGTAATGCAATCATTCAATAATCTATTTGATGACTGATACTCATGAGTTGCGGTATAACGCGAGTTTTCTAGATGGACAACAACTGTTGTGAAACTACATGTTATTTATATTGGTAAGGACAACTAGTGCTAATACTGCTTGAACTGGAAACATTTATAAGGTTTGGTTTTTCGCTCTACGGTCATTTGTTGCACACTTTAGGCTAATTTGATCGGGACCTATATTTTAAAGGGGATTCCAAGCCATTCGCCAACATCCATGCCACCGCCAGGATTCGAACCTGAAGCCTGTAGTACCAAAAGTCGGAGCACTAGCCAATTGGCCATCAGGCCGCTTATTTATAGGAGACAAATAGTTTCAATTAGACGTCCGAACCGCTCACAAACATTCATGTAACCATCAGGACTCGAACCTGAAGCCTTTGATACCAAAGGCCAGAGTGCTAGCCAATTGGCTATCAGGCCGCACTTTTATTGGAGACAACAAGTTTCAATTAGAGATCTGTGGAAACAGAGATTGAGAATTTCTATTTCCCATTTAGGGTAATTGGCCATTAATTAAAAATCAACTGCAGTAACAGAATGCTTAGAAACGAATATATTGAATGGTGTTTGTGAAAATGCGTGTAAAACGTCTCACTGATAGATAAGCTGCTTGGTGAGAGTTTTCAGGTTTTTCTCCTGTACAACTAACCATCGGTGGGTTCTACATAGCATACACAAGCGGAACATGAGACTTACCGATGTCGATCTTCAAATAAATAATAGAATATGTGTCAACGAATATTGAGGGAAAAGTAACTTAATTTATTTCATATACAGAGCTAAAACAAAAGCAGTCAAAATTAAAAAACAGTCAATAATGTTTTTGATATTCCGTTTATAGAATTGTGAATTTTGATTTGATCAAATAAACTATTTATATGATTTATAAAAATAATTCATTATACAATAATAAAAAAAAAATTTATACAATAATTTCTTTTCTGCCTCTGAATACAAAAGGGTCTGAGTCCGTTGCTATTCAATTCCTTCTATTAGCTCACACTCTCCCTATATATATCTTGTTCAAATTTTCAATCGTCAATAAAATACTTTTTATTCATCCACTCAAGTTCAAATGCATTTTTTTTTGAACTTGTAGTGGATGACACTGGATGTGAATACAGTTTTTTCAAATATTAATTCAGTAATTAAATTTAATTCATTTGTTTTAATTTTAGTTTTTTTAGATTTAAGTTGCATCTATCTACCAACAGATGGCGCCAGTAAACTTAAAAAAGGAATGAAAATTATTTGTAAAGGACTTTCTGCAACAGAGTGGGGGGAAAAGTAGGAATTGACTTAAAAAATTTTTTTTTTTTTTTATACTACTTGTTTTTTGTTCTAATGCAGCTGGCAAACACTAAGACAGTAGTCTTTTTTATGCCTTAAGGCAATGCCTTACTGCTATACTCACTTAGCACTACCCAGGAGGTGCGTGTAGCTTGAAGATAAGCTACGGACGCGGAGCAACAATACCCCCGCAACACTCTTGTTAATTCGGGACCTACGGTTTAAAGTGAATTCCGAACCCCTACAAACACTCGAAAACGGGACTCGAACCTGAAACCTGTCGTTACCGAGCGCCAGAGCGCCAGCCCTTCGACCATCAGGCCCCGAGTCCGTTTCTATTGGGTATCAAATAATTACCGGACACATTATAAAATTATATTTTAAAAATATACTAGGAGAAGCAGAAAATATCTTATTAATACGCTTTTATTAGTTCCACCTGTATGTCTGTATGTATGTATGTAACTGAATCACTGGTCTCGATTTCGCCCTACTTTAAGCGATCCGATTTAATTTAAACGTTGTAGACTTATCAAGGACCGACGACACTAAAATATTTTGATAAGTTTATTATCTCATCATGATTAGGATCGCCAGGATTAGAGATTTTATTTCAACTTCTGAAGAGCAATTTAACCCATGTAGAATGAAGGTACCTAAGACATTCAAACCTACGTGGGACAGCGGCACAACAGATAACGCGCCTGACTACGGATCAGGAGACTCCCTGTTCGAACCCTGGCTGGCTCGACATTTTTGTATTTAGCCTTTGTTTTACATACAATTAAATTACTGTAAGAACTATAGTTCCAGTCCTCCGTACCGGGACCTCATTTAAATATCATAGTTTAAAAACACTAAAAAACACGCTTTTAGAGTTAATCCAACTAAAAAGTAAAAAATGATTGTTTACATGAGAATAAAATGACTGACGAGAAAATGAATGTCACTGTTCTAAAAGCGTGGGGTGCTCGATATCAATCGTTATAATTTTTCACTAGTTTCATTCCGAAATGCAGAGTTAGTTTAAAAATTTCGTACAAAGCACCCCACGCTTTTAGAACAGTGACATTCATTTTCTCGTCAGTCATTTTATTCTTATGTAAACAATCATTTTTTACTTTTTAGTTGGATTAACTCTAAAAGCGTGTTTTTTAGTATTTTTAAACTATTAATTTTTTGTTAGCTTTATTTTGTTTGTAACTTAGTGACTGAACAGGCAGGAGATACCTCCTATTTACAGAGTGAACCCTTTGTGGTTTCATATATCACGTTTCATTAAGGTCTGTCGCAGACCGTAATTGAAGAAATTGAAGTTAAGAAACTGCATCCAACGTTGATGTTCGTTGGGTGCATTAGCTTCGTCGTAGACTTGAGAAAAATCTCCTTGGAGTGAACTCCACTTGCGAATCAAATTTAATTCTTTATTTTTCATTGTTTGTAAATAATAACTTTTAATAAATAAAGTTCTGTGTATATAACAGGTGGGCTGAAAAGTTCATAGTCTGACACATAAATGGCGCTACTAGTATTAAATCCGTATGATTTTTAGTTACCCCTAACCTTCAAAAGACACGTGTATAAATTTGACAGATGTTTCACTATTAGTATGGGCGTTATAGCATTTTTAGTGAAGCAACTTTTGTTAGTTTGAAAAAAGGGATAAAAAGGAATTTCGTGTGTTAATAAAGCATTGCTTTTTGGCGACAAAAAAATACTATTGAAGCCACGGATTGGCTTGATAAACATTATTCGGATTTTGCTCCAGGAAAATCGACCGTAGAGAAGTGATTTGCTAAATTTAAACGAGGCGACATGAGCACCGAGGACGATGCACGCAGTGGACGCCTCAAAGAGGCTGTTACCGACGAAAACATCAAAAAAGGCCACAAAATAATTTCTGATAACGATAAAGTGAAGTTGATTGAGATAGCTGAGACCCTAAAGATATCAAAGGAACGTGTTGGACTTATCGTGAATGAATATTTGGATATGCGAAAGCTCTGTTCAAAGTGGGTGCCGCGCAGAGCTCACAATCGACCCAAAACAACAACGAATTCATGATTCTAAGCAGTGCTTGGAGCTGTTCAATCGTATTAAAGCCGAACTTTTGCGTCGATATGTGACAATGGATGAAACATGGCTCAATCATTTCACACCGGAGTCCAATCGACAGTCAGCCGAGTGGACTGCACGTGATGAACACTAAAAATGCTATAACTTCACTACAAATGCTATAACTCACATACTAATAGTGCAATAGCTGTCAAATTTATACACGTGTCTTTTGAAGGTTAGGTCTAACTAAAAATTATATGGATTTAATACTAGTAGCGCCATCTATGTGTCAGTTTAAGAACTTTTCAGCCCACCTATTAGGTGAACCTTGCATTCCAATTTTGTATGTTCAGAACAGATCAATGACGGCGTTTACGGGAGGACATTTAGAAGGAACTGTCTTACATTTGAATGCCGCATAATGAAAAAACGAGACAGAAACCGAGGAAAGAGCCATCGATTCGCCTCGTTGTTGATTGTGCGAAGCAACGGTGTTGGGTTATCACGATAAAAATTTTAATAATTTCACTTTAATAATAAAAAAAAATACTTCTATTTGAATAAAACTTTGAATATAGTAACATTATTTTTCGTTCTAATGCAGCTGTCCTGGATGCCTTAAGGCAAGCGCTGCACAGACGTTACTCACTTAGCACTAACCGGGAGGTGCGTGTAGGTTGAAGATAGGCCACGGACGCGGAGTAACAATACTTCCACAACGCTCTACGATCCTATTAGACTGGGACCTACAATTTAAAGTGTATTCCGAACTACTATAAACATCCATGGCACCGCCGGGACTGAACCCGAAACCTGTGGTACCGAGCACTACAGCGCTAGCCACTCGGCCATTCAGTCATCCCAATAAAATAATCATAAAGTTCATAAAATCTAGTCATAAAGATGTCTTAATCGTTATAAAATCTTTACGAACAAAACTTCATAAAATCTATTTTTATCATAGTTTTAATACATTTTCTATATAGAATTAAATTTCTTCTGTTGTTCGAAAGATAATGGCGTAGAAAAATACCAAATATAAAATATTTGGTAGTTTCCAGTTAAAATATCCTCAAGAATTTTTGTTGACATAGTGCAGAGGATATAGTCTTTTTGAAAGTGCTGAAAAAGCAATTAAAATACACCTCAATGCATTTAGGTGAAGTGTGATTATTATGACTCATTACTAAGAACCATAGCAGCTGGTTCATTCTACAAACATAATATTTTCTTAAATAAGTAGGGAATCAGCATGTTTTATTCATTGCACTAAAATTATAACTTATTTATTCATATAATTATACTTATAATTATATAAATAAATAAGTTATAACTATACTTATAATTATATTAATAAATAATACTTATATTTATAATAATACTAATAATAATACTTATAAAATTATAACTTAAAAATAGGTAGTTTGTTACTTAAATAAAAAAAAAAATTTTAAAGTCAATTCCTACTTTTTTTTCACTCTATTGCAGAAAGTCCTTTATAAATAATTTTCATTCATTTTTTTTAAGTTTACCTGGCGCCATCTATGGGTAGAAACATGCTACTTAAATCTAAAAAAAACTAAACTTAATGAATTAAATTTAATTACTGAATTAATACTTGAAGAAACTGTATTAATAGCAAGTGTCGTCCACTACAAGTTCCAAAAAAATGTATTTGAACTTGAGTGGAGGAATAAAATGTATTTTATGAACGATTGAAAATTTGAACAAGATATATATTGAGAGAGTGTGAGCCATTAGAAGGAATTGAAAAAAGCCCTTAATTTCAGGTTTTTACAAAATTCTGTACAATTTTTCCAATGTAATAAAGCCAAAAATATTATTAATCACCATCTTTTCGATGTTTTTATTATGAATAAAATATTGCTTGCTTTGTTTCAGTTTTATGGATTTATTTCGTTTATAATGACAAACGTTTTGCAATGCTACTAATGATGCTTTTAGTTCATATAATACAAAAATCATATGTGTACGTGTCATTGACTTTTCTGAAATGCGTCGTGTCAACGAAATCGACAGGTTTGTGTCTGCTTTCACCGGATTCGACTCAGACCATAAAATATTATTATTCTCAAAACTCGTGATCAAAAAATAATTTTGAAAACAAATTTTAATTTTTGCCGAACGATTCGAAAGTAACTTCAGAAAAAAAAAGTCTTAAAAAATAGTCTGCAAACGACTTATACTTTTTTATTTATTTCAATTCCTTCTATTAGCTCACACTCTCCCTATATATTTCTTGTTCAATCGTTCATAAAACACTTTTGATTCATCCACTCAAGTTCAAATACATTTTTTGAACTTTTAGTGCATGACACTGGATGTTAATAGAGATTTTTCAAATATTAATTCAGTCATTAAATTTAATTCATTAATTTTAGTATTTTTTAGATTTAAGTAGCATGTTTCTACCAATAGATGGCGCCAAATAAGATAAGATTTTTTTTATTTATAAAGGACTTTTTGCAATATAGTGCAAAAAAAGTAGGAATTGACTTTAAAAAAATTTTTTTTACATTACTTGTTTTTTTATTTATTTACTGAATTCCATTTTACTTTTATTTATCAATCATTTGGTTAATATTGCAGTAAGAATCGAGATTTCATTGTAAGCCAACGTATGAATTAATTGTATTCTAAAAATTTATTTTGTAATAGGATAGATTATTTCTCTAATATTCGATGGAATGATTGCGTTTCAACGAAAACATTTTTCATCGTTCCTTTAAAAATATGATTTTTGTTTGCTTCTGAAATTATATCTTGCTTATTATTTTAAATAGATGAAAAAAACAAGTAATATAAAAAAAAAAAAAAATTTAAGTCAATTCCTACTTTTTGTTCACTGCATTGCAGAAAGTTCTTTATAAATAATTTTCATTCATTTTTAAATTATATCTGGCGCCCTCTATGGCTAGATACATGCAACTTAAATCTAAAAAAAACTAAAATTAATGAATTTAATTTAATGAATGAATTAATATTTTTAAAAAATGTATTAACATCGAGTGTCATCCACTACAAGTTCAAAAAATATGTATTTGTACTTGAGGTGATGAATAAAAAGTATTTTATGAACGATTGAAAATGTGAACAAGATATATATATAGGGAGATGTGAGCTAATAGAAAATTGAAAAATAACCTTATTTCAGGTTTCTTAGAAGTTCTGCCCATTTTTTTTCCAGTGAAATAAAACAGGAAACTGCCGGAAAATGTTATTTATTCATCATCCTTTTAACGACATCTTCTTTTCGATGTCTTTATTATGAATAAAAATTTCGTTTTCTTTGTTTCAGTTTTATGAATTTATTTTGCTTGTAAAGGCAAACGTTTTGAAATGATATTGCTACATAAAAATCATATGTGCACGTGATATTGTCTTTTTTGAAATGTATCTGGTCAACGAAAGAAGAGACGTAGGTTTGCTTTCACCAGATTCGACTCATACGATAATATATTATTATTTTCAAACACGTGATCAAAACATAATCTCGAAAATAAATTTTAATTTTTGCCAAACGATTGAAGAAACTTCAGAAAACCGAATCTCTAAAAAAATCGTCTGCAAACGAAATACAATTTTTAATTTTTTTTTTTTTAATATTTATTTATTAAATTTCATTTTCTTTTTATTTATTAATCGTCTGCAAACGAAATATAATTATTATTTTTTTTTATTTTAATATTTAATTCCTAAATTTCCTTTTCTTTTTTTTTTAATAATCGTCTGCGAACGAAATACAATTTTATTTTTACTAAATACATTACAATTTTTATTTTTACTTATTCTATTTACTAAATTTTATATTATTTTTATTTATAATTCGTTTGTTAAATATTTCCGAAAGAATTGAGATTCCGTTGCGTGGCAACGTATGGATTAATTATATTCTAAAAATTTATTTTGTTTTCTAACATTCAGTGGAATGAATGTGTTTAAAATGAAACATTTTTCAACGTTCTTTTAAAGATATAATTTTTATTTCCTTCGGAAATAATATTTTGCTTACTATTTTAAATAGATGAAAAAAACGAATACATGTAACAAAAACAATTTCCATTTTAGTGTCTCGCTAAAACTTAAGAATGTAAATATTTTTCGCCAAGTTGAAGATAATTTTTGGAAAACTTAATTTGTCGTTTAGAATTGTATTTCTCATAAACTTTGAAACTGGAATTTCAATGAAGGTATGATTTTTCTTGGTGATTACTTTATTTAATGTACTAAAAAATCTAAAATTATTGAAATTAGAAGGGCTAACTTGTTAAAAATATTTTTTTGTGTTTAGATAATTTTTATTATACTAGTTGATAATTATTGTAGCAGTTACAAAGTTTTGAAATCATTAATTATTAAATTAAATTAATTTTTAAAATTATATAAAATAAAATGAATATTTAGTAGTATATAGAATACATTTTTGAAAAAACTTCCAGTAAATGCCTATCTGAAGCCTGATGGCTGGATATCTAGTGCTCTGGTGCTCGGAGTCACAGGTTTCGGGTTAAAGTCTGGCGGTGCTATGGATGTTTGTAATGGTTCGGAACCCCCTTTAAACCCTAGAGCATTGGTCATAAATCTTAACAACCATACCTTGTAAAAAGAAAACATCTGCTGTCTCGAAATCTGCCATTAGGCAGATGGCCTTAGCCTACTATGGGGTTATTGCACCAAAGAAGAAGTAGAATAAGTTGTTGTTTAAGAATAAAAGTTGTTAAAATAATCATTATTTATATGTATGTTAGGGCTTATTTTATAAAATCGATCAAACACTGTGGGATAAATCAGTTTTTATGTTATAAACCTTGAAAAGCAATTAATGATAAATACTATTACAATTCCAAATGAACAGAGAAACTTATTTTTAAACAAGTACAGATTTTTTATTTCCAAAGAACAGTAGACATGATAAGACGAGACGGTTTATTATTTAAAAAACAACGAGACAGTTTATTATTTAAAATAATTAACTGAAAATATGAAAAAGCTATTTATAGTGCCAGATTTTGTACACATATTTAAAAATAGTATCCTCAATTACATGTCAATAAGAGCTATTATTAAGTGCTAATTGGAAACCCAAACACATTTTCTAAAATAATTTTAAGCCACTTTTTGTATTTAAACTATGTTTGAATATTTTATTGTAAAGGCATGATATAGGAAGACTTCGAAAAAAAACTATATTCATGCAGAAACAACGTCGGAGAAAGTGGTGAAAAAAAGGGGAAAATGTATGTTTCTATAAAAATTCTTCTTAAATGAAAGAATATTTTGTAATTAAGGCAAAAAGAATTGATAAGTTGAAATTTTAAACATTTTGATAATATGTGTGCAGCGTTAGTGAAAATGTAATCATATAAATTGCAATACGAAGTAATCTAAGTTTGTAACTGAAATAGATAAAAATAATGCTTCGACGCAAATTTTACGATGATAGATGATATAATTTTATTGTTAATTTTTTTGTACATTTTGTTGAAAAATTTATCGATAAAGTTATTGACCACAGATTAGATTTTTCTAGTAAAATAAGAGGCATGTATCCTCAAATTCGATAAAAAAAAAACATTGCTAATTATTGAAAGATTATCCATTAAAGATTTAATAACTAGAAAAATTAGATTCATTAACTTAGAAAAAAAATAGTAGAAAATTATTTCCTTGAATATCAAATTATTCTTAAATACAGAAGACGAGCTCAACTAATCGTTTATTATTCGCTCATATCAAAATAAAAATGAATTCTTCAGAATTATAAAGTATATTTTATTTGTTCTGTTTTAGGTTTCATTTGATGGATTAAAGAGAACAGAGAGAATCTAGAGAGAAAGTACTTTTCTGCAATTTAAACATGTTTTGACGAAACTGAATTTATTCTTGAGGAATTATATTTCTCCAGAAAAGTAGAACTTAAAAAAGGAACTCTTGATAAATAGTGT
The DNA here is from genome assembly GCA_021605075.1 of Caerostris darwini. NCBI lineage: Eukaryota > Metazoa > Arthropoda > Arachnida > Araneae > Araneidae > Caerostris > Caerostris darwini. The sequence continues at coordinate 2,008 of BPLQ01002355.1, read as the reverse complement.
TACAATTTGAAAAGAACAGAAAAACCTCGTTCTTTAAAAACGTATGTAAATAAAAAATTACGTTGCTCATTGAATTTTAACGAAGGTAAGAGTATTCTTGATGTTCATATTACGTAAAACGAGAATTTTTTTTTTTAATTATTGAAATTAAAAGGCTTTATTTAAAATGAAGAACATATTTTTTATTTTATATAATTTTGATTATACTAATGAATAGATCATTCAAAGATAAATTTGATTATAGTGTTGTACGTTTTGATGTATTTCATGTGATCCATCAGACGAAATTAGTGCTCATGGTAAAGAGGAACAAATTGCAGATTCACTTTTTCCTAGCATCAACATACAAACTCAATTCAATAACGATTCGACTCCTTGTAAAAATTAGTAGGTATGATTTTAAACCTATAAAAAGTCGCATTTTGTTTTTAAAAAGGAATGTATATTTAATGGTCACATTTTGTACAAATAATTAACAATACCTCTTCTATTTATACACAAACAAAAGCCATTGTTAAATACTGATTAGGAAACTTAGCATTTGCTATAAATAATTTTTAATCCCACTTTTGGTCTCTTTTAAAACCATGTTCAAACGGGATGCTGTATATATAAAAAGTCAATTCCTACTTTTTTTCGATGTGAAATGTTCATCAAAAATATGTATATGCAACTTAAAAAGATAAAATTATTTAATTAAAATTAATTAATGTAGCATAATGTGCATCAAAAAGTTTTTTATTTTTCTGAAAATAAAAAGTTTTTATGAACTAAAATAACAGACTAATTATATTAGTCCCGGCAAAAAATTAAAAATTAAAATTTTAAGCATTTTGATAAAATGTTTACAAGGAGCGTTAGAAAAAATGTAATTACATAGAGTGAAATATGACTTCAAGTTAGTAATGGAAACATTCAGAAAATGCTCAGATACAGTTTATATGATAAAATACTTTAAAGAATATTTACTAACAATTTACCTATCGATATATTGATTGAAATTTTTTTAATATAATAACAGGCATTTGTTTTACAGTTTGAAAAAAATATATTGCTAATTAATCAAGAAAAACTCATTATAGATTAATTTTATAAAAATTTGTGTGTGTAAGAAAACTGGATTTCCCAACCCTTAACTTTGAATATTTAAATTATTTTTTAAAAAATATGAGAAAATGTTTTCTTACTTTGTGATTTAAAATTCGTCAAACGAATTTAATGCTATTTTTTAACTTTATTCTGTTCCTTGTTAATTTTTACTTCTATTCTGCAAATTTGGGCAGTTTTTAAATGTTTGTAAAAACTAAACAATTTAATTTCTACTAATTTAATGAAATTTATTCTTTCGTATTTAATCAGTTTTTGATATATTTGGAGAGTTTATAGGACTATTTTTTATCGCTTAATTAAAAAGTAAAAAATTTTTTTAATTCTTTAATATCTTATTCATTTTTTGTAGGTTAATTTAATAGAGTAAAATAATCTACTAGTATAGAATGGTGTAAACGAATAATTTACAAATTTAAAATAAAGTATAAAGCGTATAATAGTATTTCTATTTAGCAGAACATAAAGAAAAAAGAAAACAAAAGGAAAAAGACAGACATCACTTGGATATCTACAGCTAGGTGAAGTTATGTTCTTCAAGACGCCATTGCAAGCGATCATATCCTGCCACATATTAAAAGCAGAGCCCACTGGGTTCAGGTATCATTTTCTCTTTAGAATTTGTGGTTTGATTCATTACCTGGATGTATAAGTTATACCGAAAATACACTATCATCTGCGACAACAAGCACCAAATTTTCGATTCTGATTGCTCTTTTTTTAATTTATTGCTTTTGCAAGAAGACGTACTATTAGAATTTTGATGAACAGCGATTGGTGACAGATTTTAATCGGGGCTTATAATAGATTTCCAAATCGAATTTCTCCAACCGTACAAGAAATATAGAGCATTTAATAAACATAAACAAACCGAAATATAAAATAAAAAGGAGTAACTAGA
>BPLQ01002350.1:0-11709 GCA_021605075.1 Caerostris darwini | reverse complement strand
AAAAAAAAAAAAAAAATTGGTTTTTGTGGTAAAAACGTAAATAAAAAATTGCATTCTTTCGCTTTGCTTCATTTCTTTTTCTTTCCCTCTCTCCGGTTCGGTATGAGATCGAATAATAAACAAGACATTTTTTTCCCCCTAAATCTGATTCTTTAACCATTCCGTCCTTCCCCTATCTCGAATGTAAAGAGTGATTCATTTTATACTACGTTTGGAGATGCGGCATTTGCATATCAAAAGATTTTTCTTAGGAAAAGGACAATTTACTAAAATGTCGAAATTTGGAGAAAATGGAAGGCCCAAGGCTGCATTTGAAAGCTATCCCAGAAACAAGAAGGGGGCAAAAATAAGGGAGTGGGTGTTTTTCTCCCTCTCACTAGAGTGCCATTTCATATCTTCCCTTTCCTTGACTTGCCCGTTATTTCCAGAATGTATAACAAGACCTTTTTTATATTTCTGGAATATATAACAAGACCCAACGTCTTTATAAATGTTACTTTTTCTTTCAGATCACGATGTAAACTATTTATTGTTTTTTTTTAAAACTCTGAAGTGTATTTTTCAAAGAAATTGACATGCAAATATCTTTGAGAAACAAGCGATTTAATTTTAAATAAAGAGGCAATTAATTTCAACTATGTAAGTTCCTCTAAACAGAATTGGGCATTGAAGTGACAACCGTACCCTATAAAAAAACATCACCTATCTCGAATTTTACCTGTAGGCAGGGGATTGTTTCGCCAATGAAGAAGAAGTTCCACTAAACACATGAAAATTATTAATGTTGTTATTATAAGGCAGCTGGCAATACAGAGACAGTTAATATTCATGCCGTAAGCAAGAGCTGCTCCGCTGTTACTCATTTAGCACTACCCAGAGGGCACGTGAAGCTTGAAGATAAAGTATGGACGCGATTAACACTACCCCCTTAACGCTCTACGATCCTAATAGACCGAGACCTACTGTCCAAAGTGGATTCCGAACCACTACAGACATCCATTGCACCGCTGGCAATCGAACCCAAAACCTGGGGTACCGAGAGCTAGAGTGCTTAGACATCAGGCCATCATGAAAATTTTTAATATTATAGTAATTCTTAATAAAATTTAGTCAATAGTATGTTTCACGGCAGTCATTCTCTACAGTGCTGTTTGTACTGCATTCATTATTAGTCAATAATCCATAATGAATACAATATAAAATTCAAAAGACCTGTGTATTTTTTTAAAAAAAACCTAACTTTAATATTTATTCTTACAATAAACAAAGGTTTGTAAGGCTAACCAATCCAAGAAATTTACTTTTTGTTAAACTGAAATTTATTGCAAAGCCAGAATAAAACGAAAGAGGATAAAAATAAAACCACGTTCAATTTACTTTATAGTCCGAAATTGTAAAAGGAATTTAAGTTTCACAATTTTAAGGGAAACAATATAAAATTTCATGAACAAGATTCGGATTCTATAGTGAAATAATCACACTCAGCATTTTGTTTAAGGTATCCTGGGATGTCTTTCTCATTTCGGAGGGACGTAAAACGTTATTTCCCCCGATACCGTACGGCTCGGAACGCTTTCCAATAGCAGAACTTTGCCCAAGAAAGACACGCTAAGAAATTGCTTCTATTTTCCATTTCCTGACCGCAAAAGACATGTGAGTCAACGCTCCATTTTATATCTCCTTAAGACGCGGCTTTGGCTGTAACCGCAACCTTTATCCTTTCACCATCAGAACGCAATTTCGGTTTCCAAAAAGAAGACGAAGTTAAAGAAAAAAATGGTAAGTTTGTTCGATTTGGAAGGGAAGAAAAAAAAGCATGAACAAACCGGTTAAAAAAAAAAAAAATTGGTTTCTGTGGTAAAAACGTAAATGAAAATTTGCATTCTTTCGCTTTGCTTCATTTTTTTTCCTTTCGGTATGAGATCGGTAAGAGATCGAATAATAAACAAGAAAATTTTTTTCCCTCGAAATCTGATTCTTTTACCATTCCTACTTTCCCCTATCTCGAATGTAAAGAGTGATTCATTGTATACTACGTTTGGAGATGCGGCATTTGCATATCAAAAGATTTTTCTTAGGTAAAGGACAATTTACTAAAACGTCGAAATTTGGAGAAAATGGAAGGCCTAAGGCTGCATTTGAAAGCTATCCTAAAAACAAGAAGGGGGTGGGGGGAATAAGGGAGGGGGTAGTCTTTCTCCCTCCCACTAGAGTGCAATTTCGTATCTTCCCTCCCCTTGACTTGCCCGTCATTTTCAGAATATATAACAAGAACCTTTATATATTTCTATAATATATAACAAGAACATTTATATATTTCTAGAATATATAACAAGAACCTTTATATATTTCTAGAATATATAACAAGACCAAACATCTTAGTAAAGGTTACTTTTTTTTGTAGATAACGATGTAAGTTATTTAGTAATTTTTTTTAAAACTCTGAAATGCATTTTTCAAAGAGATTGACTTGCAAATATCTTGGATAAACAAAAGATGCGATTATAAAAAAAAAAGGCAATTAATTTTAGCTGTTAGTTCCACTAAACAGCGTTAGGCGTAAACAACTGAAAACCTTTCCCTGTAAAAAGAAAACATCTCCTGTCCCGAAATCTGCCAGAAGGCAGACGATATTGCCCACCATGCGGCTGTTGCGCCGATGCAGAACAAGAAGAAGTTCCACTAAACACTTGAAAATTGTTAACATCATTGTACATTTTAATAAAATTTCATTCAATATTGTTTTTTATTATTCAATAGTGTACTTTAAGGTAGATTTCTTGTCTTTAATTCATTTCTTTGTCGCTGCTTTACCGGATACAAAAATTAAAAGAAAAGGAAGGATAACGCGAGGTTTTAACAAATAATAGCTAACTTTGCGAAATTATTTGTAATTTGTTTCAAGGCCCTATTAATTGCTTGATGTAATATTATAAATAATGATCAATGTAGATCATAGTAAATCATATGGTTGTATATTAAAATAGGTAATAATATATATGTATAAACATTTATAATATATAAGTAACATGTAATAAAAGTTAGGTATATATAATAATATATAAATAATATGTAATAAAAGTGTAGGTATATGTAATAAAAGAATATAAGTAAAAAATATACATACTTTGCAAACCTTGGAAGTGATCACTTATGAAACTATTATGAGACACCCTATTTTTCTTACATTTAAATTTTTTTATGAATTTTAACTTCAGCCCACAAATGATAAAATATCGTAATAAATCACTGAGAAAAAGACATCGATGAATTTAATTTAAGAAAATAAATACGGATGAATATTTTTTTTTAAATCGTAATTGTGTTGGATTATAGTTGTTTTGGAGATTATTTCTATATCTGATGATTTATTCTATAACCTGTACAGTACCTGTTTTAGATCTACATTTCCCCCTTTTTTCAAACGTGTGCCACTTTTATAAATATGCTGCTATACTGATGAATGACGTCAAGTCAAGTACTCAGCACTTGAAAAATAATATATGATTTAATTAAACACAACAAATGATAATACATTTCTATAATTCTGTAAGATATTTGTATGTATGTAAATTGCTTAAAACGAGTTGAGAATCTCTTAGTAAGTTAACATATAAATATTGACCGTTTCAAAATAATTACACGCATTATGTTGAATACGAATCCAAAATGATGTATAATTTAGAAGTTCACTAATATATAAAATAATAAAGCTAAAATTATATGCTCTTGTATAGTTTTGGCTTTACATTTGCGATTGAATTTGCAAATCCAACCTCTCCCGGAGTAACCTATTTCTCCCAAACAATTACATTTTCCAGGGAACTTTTGAAAGGGTAATTGAAGGGGAACTTTGTAATAAATTATCGGGGAATATCGAAATGAATTATCTGGCGGTTTCACAATTTGTGTAAAAAAACAAAATTTACCATTTATGTAATAATACAAATATTTGCATAGTAATAGTTTCTACGAAAGAAGCTTTATGTTACTTTAGAACATGCTTTATATTATCTAAGCAAATAAGTGTACACATTGTATGAATTTGAATTTGCATATGATAAACACAAGAAAATATTAATATTATCATAGACAATAGAAGTAAGTATACATAGATTTAGAAATACATATATCTAAGTAACAAGAGAAATTGTAAATGTTATTTTTTAACACATTTGTAAGAGAAAACCATTTATTTTACAGTTATTTTAATTTAAAGCAAGGTTATTGCCTGATTTAACTTAGGCCATTTTACAGTCATTTTAATTTAAACTTAACTTTATTTCAACAGGACTAAACACGTCTAGCTAAACTAAAATGAAAATAATAGCAAACTATTAAAAATAGTAAGCGTAATTTAATTTGTTTTTGTTGAAATAAGGTTAAGAGCTAAAAAAAAAATTTCTCTTTAATCTACTTCATGAGCTACATCTGAAATGAAAAATATTTAAAAGCCAGAAATTACACTTTTTATTTTTATAAACAGTAGAAAAACTATAAAACTGATGTTTTTAAAATCAAAATAAAGATCCTTCATAAAAATGAAGGTCCATTAAGTCTCGAATATTTCAATTCAATTGTTAAATCGTAATAAAAATAAAAATACAATGGTTTTTAAATTCCATCATTTCCTTTTAAATATTTTGTTTTGCTACAGAATTTTTTTTTAATCTAAGCTGTTTAGTGTAAACGGCTTTTGGAGATGAAGTTACTTATAATTTTTTTACTGTTCTTAACACAGAATTTTTAAAAGAAATCTTTTTTTAGATATGTTTCGTTTAAATTATTCTCTTTGTAATGTACATTTTTCTGAATGAGAAAGCAGTCAAAAACGTAATTTCATTGATTTGATAAAAGCTTATTGAAATTTAGATGCATAAAAACTTGTTTTCCGTCTGATAAACATTGAAAGGTTTTTTTTCCTTATTTTGTCAAAATATTACACTCAAAGAATGCATAAACATTCATTCTTTCGATTCCGACTTCAATTGTTATCATCTTCATTTTGATCATGTAAATTGAAATTTTCAACGTTCTTAATATGATTTTATGATTATAAGATTTCGTTCAAAACAGGAAATCAAAAGGAATTTAAATGCGACAAATATTAAAATGCGACATAAACGGAAATTTAAATGGAAGTAGTGCTGATTAAAAAAATATTTCTAAGAAAAATGGATATTCTTTTTTTATACTAACGTAAAAAATATTTATCTTTAATGTAGGTATTTAATCTTTTTCAAAAATTTTATATGAATTTAAAAATTCATTTTTAATGAATTTGAAAAATTAATGTCTTTGGATTTTGAAAATGAAATATGCTTATGAATTATTGTTACTCCCAATAAAGATAGGACACTGTAGATTAACATGTAACAATCAACCATTTCTAAATAATTACATGCATTATGTTGATTACGAATACAAAATGATGTATACTTCAGAAGTTTACTAATATATAAAATAATAAAGCTAATATAATAATAACAGCTAAAATAATAAAATAATATAGTTATATGTTCTTGTATAATTTTTCCTTTACATGTGCAATTGAATTCGAAAGTATACCCCCGCCAGGAGTAACACATTTCTCCCAAACAATTAAATTTTCCAGAGAACTTTGAAAGGGTAATAATTTATCGGGAAATATAGAATTATCTAGCGGTTTTGCAATTGTATAAAAAGCAAAATTTTTCATTTCTGTAATAATACAAATATTTGCATAATAATAGTTTCTACGAGAGAAGATTTATGTTACTTTAGAACATGCATTATATAACACAAGCAAATAAGTATATTAAGGGTACACATTGTATGAGTTTGTCCTGTCTTGAATTCTTTCTGTAGGCAGACGCTGGCTATATGGGACTGTTGTGCCAATGAAGATCAAGAAGTTCCACTAAACGCATGAAAATTGTTGATATCATTGTACATCTTAATAAAATTTTATTCAATAGTATGTTTTAATATTCAGAAGTGTACTTTAATGTAGGGTGTATGATACGCTTCTGTTGTCTTGATACCAAAAAATGGGGAGGGCTACTGCTATACTGATGAATGACGTGCAGTCAAGTACACAGCACTTGAAAAAATATATGATTTAATTCAGTACAACAAATTATAATACACCTTTATAATTTGATAAGAGATTTTAACTGAAATTACGGCGACCGAGAGCTTTGGTACGACAGCTCTCTCTCTCTCTCTCTATATATATATATTGAGTTGCAATTCTCTTTGTAGTTTAACATATAAGTTAACTATCAACCATTTCTAAATAATTACATGCACTATGTTGAATATGAATCCAAAATGTTGTATAATTTATAAGTTTGCTAATATATAAAATAATAAAGCCAAAGTTATATGCTTTTGTATAACTTTGGCTTTACACTTGCAATTGAATTCGCAAATCTACCCTCTTCCAGATTAATATATTTCTTCCAAACAATTAAATTTTCCAGGGAACTTTTAAAGGGTAATAAATTATCAAGGAAGATTGAAATGAATTATATAGCTGTTTCACAATTTTTATAAAAAACAAAACTTTCCATTTATGTAATAATACAAATATTTGCATAATAATAGTTTCTGCGAAAGACGATTTATGTTAACTTAGAACTTGTTTTATATTATACAAGCACATAAGTCTACACATTGACAGAATTTGAATTTGCGTATGATAAACACAAGAAAGTATTAATATTGTCTTTGTAAATAATCTTTAGACAATAGAAATAAATATACATAAATTTTGAAAGTCATATATTTAAATAACAAGACAAATTATGAATGATATTTTTTTAAATAAATTTGTAAGTAAAAATTATTTGTTAAATTGAGTTATATTTATTTAAAGCCAGATACTTGGAATTTATTTCAACAAGACTAAACATATCTAGCAAAAACTAAAATGAAAATAATAGCAAACTATTAAAGGTAGAAAACGTAATTTAATTCGTTTTCATTGAAATAAGAATATGAGCTAAAAAACTCTATCTTTAATCTACTTAATGAGCTACATCGGAAACGAAAAATATTTAAAAACAGGAGATTAATTATTTTTTATTTTTATAAACACTAAAAAAACTATAAAATTGATGTTTTTAAAATCAAAATAAAGATGCATCATAAAAATAAACTTCAAGATACTTCATAAAAATGAAGGTCCATTAAGTCTCGAATATTTCTCTTCAATTTTTAAATAATAATAATAAAAAAAAATACAATGGTTTTTAAATTCCATCATTTCCTTTTAAATATTTTGCTTTGCTACAGAATTTTTTTTTTAATCTAAGCTGTTTAGTGTAAACGGCTTTTGGAGATGAAGTTACTTATCAGTTTTCTACTGTTCTTTAAAACAGCATTTTTAAGAGAAATCTTTTTTAGAAATGTTTCGTTTAAATTATTCTATTTGTAGCATACATTTTTCTGAATGAGAAAGCAGTCAAAAAGGTAATTTCATTGATTCAATAAAAGCTTATTGAAATTTAGATGCATAAAAACTTGTTTTCCGTTTGATAAACGTTGAAATGTTATTCTTCTTTTATTTGTCAAAACAATACATTCAAATAATGCGTATACATTTATTCTAACTTCAATTGTTGTCATATTCATTTTGATCATGCAAATCGAAATTTTCAATGTTCTTATTATGATTTTATGATTATAAGATTTCTGTTCAAAACATGAATTTTAATGCCAAAAGGAATTTAAATGCCGCAAATATTAGAATGCGACATAAACGGAAATTTAAGTGAAAGTAGTGTCGATTAAGAAAATATTATTTCTAAGGAAAATTGATTACCTTTTTTTTATACTAACGCAAAAAGCATTTTTGTTTAATGTAGGTATTTAATCATTCTTTTTAAAATTTTACATTTTTAAACAATTATTCAGTATTATTCACACTGAAGTAAGGAAATTTATTGGGATTTAATGATATGTATTATAAATGATATTAGATATTCAGTATTATTAATTTTAAATAGAATTCGATATTTTAAATTATATATGGTGTGATAGTCATAAAATGATCAAAATTGACAGTTAAGTTAATAATTAATATCGACGTATACATAAAATATGTGTTTCGTTATGATTGAAATTAAAATAAATATTATTATTTCTATTGTAAATATAAATATTTTATATTATATGCTTATTATTTCAAATGACACAATTTTTTAATCATGAATTCTGATAAAACTGCAAAATCTTCCCTTATTAATACAAATATTCATAGATCATTTTATTGTTGACATAACAAGCAATTTAGATTAATAAAAAACATCATTGCCTGTATTATGCTGAATACGAATATAAAATGATACATAAATTAGAAGTTTACTAATATATAAGTATTTTAATTCGCATTCTCCCCCCCCCCCTTCCCGCGGAGTGATATATTTCTCCCAAACAATTAAATTTACTATTTAATAAACAAACAATTAAATAAACAATTAAATTTAAAATTTAATTTGAGAGAAAAATAAATTATCTAGAAATATATAAATGGATTATCTAGCGGTTTCACATTTTTTTTTTTAAAAACTAAACTTTTCATTTATGTAATAATACAAATATTTACATAACACGAAAAGAAGATTACGAAATACGTTTCTACGAAAGAAGATTAATATTACTTTAGAACATGCTTTATATAACGCGGGCAAATAAATATATTTTGTGTACACGTTATATGAATTTCAATTTGCATATGCTAAACACAAGAGATTATTAATATTGTCTTTATAAATAATCTTAATATTGGCTTAGACAACAGAAATAAGTATACATAAATATAGAAATACATGCATCTAATCAACAAGAAAAATTATATATGTTATTTTTTAACACATTTGAAAGAGAAAACTATTAATTTACTATTTATTATAAATTATTTAATTTAACTTTTACATTTATTTCAACAAGACCAAATATGTCTAACTAAACTAAAATGAAAATAATAGCAAGCTATTAACGGTAGAAAGCGTAATTTAATTCGTTTTTATTGAAATAAGAATATGAGATAAACAAAATCTATCTTTAATCAACTTAATGAGCTACATCTGAAACGAAAAATATTTAATTTTTTTTATTTTTATAAGCACTAGAAAAACTACAAAATTGATGTTTTTAAAATAAAAAAAAAAGATCCTTCATAAAAATCAAATTCAAGATACTTCATAAAAATGAAGGTCCATTAAGTCTTGAATATTTCTCTTTTATTTTTAAATAATGATAAAAAAATACAATGGTTTTTAAATTCTATCATTTCCTTTTAAATATTTTGCTTTGCTACAGAATTTTTTTAAAAATCTAAGCTGTTTAGTGTAAACGGATTTTGGAGATGGAGTTACTTATCAGTTTTTTACTGTTCTTAAAAACTGCATTTTTAAAAGAAATCTTTTTTAGATATTTTTCGTTTAAATTATTCTCTTTGTAATGTACATTTTTCTGAATGAGAAAGCAGTCAAAAAGGTAATTTCATTGATTTGATAAAAAGCTTATTGAAATTTAGATGCATAAAAACTTGTTTTTCGTCTGATAAACATTGAAAGGTTTTTTTTCTTTTGTCAAAATACGACACTCAAATAATGCATAAACATTCATTCTTTCTATTCCGACTTCAATTGTTATCATCTTCATTTTGATCATGTAAATTGAAATTTTCAACGTTCTTAATATCATTTTATGATTATAAGATTTCGTTCAAAACAGGAAATCAAAAGGAATTTAAATGCAGCGAATATTAGAATACGACATAAACGGAAATTTAAATGAAAGTAGTGCTGATTAAAAAAATATTATTTATAAGAAAAATTTATGTTTCTTTAAATGCTTTTTTATACAACGTATAAAATTTGTTTAATATAGGTATTTAATCCTTTGTTCAATTTTAAATAAAACATTTTTAATGATTTTGAAAAATTATTTTCGTTGGTTTTGAAAATAAAAAAAATGTTTATTAATTTAAAAAAAAAAATGTTCAGTGTTACTCAAAATTAAGAAAGGAAAATTATTTATAATGTATTTATTCTTGACTTTTAAAAGAATTTAAAAAATTTTTTATAAAAAAAAAAATTTTGTATTTTTAAAAGGTTTTTTTTTTACTAAGGTATAAAATTTGTTTAATATAGATATTTAATATTTTTTTAAAAATTTTACAAGAAAAAACATTTTTAATGAGTTTGAAAAATTAATTTTGTTGGATTTTGAAAATAAAGTATGTTTATATATTTTTTAAAAATTATTCAATCTATTCAGCATATTCAGTTATATGTTTATTAATTTCACAATGAAGAAAGGACAATTCATTGGGAATTAATGACATTTACATTGTGTTAATTCTGAATATTTAATTAATACTTAATATTTTCAATGCCATTTATAACTTATTGATATTTACAACTGCATGCCATTAATGTATGTAATATTAGATATTTAATATTATTAATTTTAAACAGAATTCAGTATTATTCCTTTTAAAGAGAATTAAATGATATATGGCATGGTAGTCAAGTAATTCTTTTGATAGTCGTAGAATCATCAAAATTAATAGTTAAGTTACTAGTTATGAATGACGTATGCGTAAAATATATATTTTAATGAAGAAATATATAATTTTAACTAAATATTATAGCTATAACATATATTAATATATAACTAAATATAATATAACTATCACTAAATATTATAATTTCTATTGTAAATATAAATATTTAATATTATGCGTATATTAATTAGAAAGGCGTTATTAATTCTGAATTCTGGTAAAACTGCCAAACCTTCCATAATAAATACAAATATTCATAGATCATTATTTTTTAACCATCTGAAGCAATACAGATTAATGAAAAACATTATTTATAAATCTAAAATGAACATCATTAATTTAAAATGCAAGCCTTTTATCAACTATGCAGTAAATTTTTGTTTTGAATTATAGTTATAATTAAATTATTTGATAACTGAACTTTGCATCCTCTTAAAATATATGATTTTTAAGAGGATCCAAAGTTTAGTTATCAAATAATTTTTTATCTATAAAGAACTGTAGTATTGTTTTTCAAGTGAATAAGTTATTTCATTTTCTTTTAGTGCCTAACATTAACTAAATTTCACTAACAAATGCAAATTGAATATTTGAATATTTATAAAACAATATTAAACTTTTATTTGTTATGTATTTATCGAGAAATGTAAGCAAATAGGGGGAAATTAGATAGCATCATTTAATAAATATTTTTAAAGAAAATTATATCTACTTCTAATATTTTTAATTTCTGGAAAAGCAATACTCTTCTTTCGACATTCTTTGTTCCAGATATACAAGGAAAAGGAAGTTCACCGATTTACGGTTAAAAAAGTAATTTTTTGATCTATATGAAAACAATTCTTTTGTATGATGTTTTATAATGGAATAAATTGTGCGGTGTAAATAAATTTTTTGTTCATGCAATACCTAATTAAATAACGAGTCCAAAAGATTTAAAAAATATTACAATATATTACAAAATAGAAATAATAATAGTTAAAATCAATTTACATTAATAATTTTTAGGTATAATTACATATAGAAGTACCATTAAATGCCACTTATTAAAATTGAAACCAATTTACCATTTGCAACTTTTGGATATTATTATTATGGAAGTGACATTAAATGCCGCTCGTTAAGATTGAAACGAATTTACCATTAGCAAC
>BPLQ01002347.1:0-189783 GCA_021605075.1 Caerostris darwini | reverse complement strand
CTAAGAGAGAAAAGGACGAAAGAAGTTTGTTTTTTTCAATAAAGCTAATTGCTTTTCATGGAGATTACTTTCTTTAGGTAGAATATACGAATCGAGAAAAAATGTCCCAAATTGCGCAAAAGTATTTTATTATTAATACCATTATTATTTAAAATCGTTGGTTCTGAAGTGCTAGTTAGTAAATTAATTCATTTTAAAAGTTACAGCTATACTTTAAAAAATTGTTTGCACGTATATTATTTTTTGTTTGTTTAAATATAACAGATTTTATTCTATTTTAAATTTTAAGAAAGATTTTATCATTAATTGAAACATTTGTACAATTGAGTAGAACCATATAACCGTTTTTATATGTATATTAATTTTTTGTACAATTAAACTCGGAGAAATAAGCGGATTAATTTTCCACATTATTAAAAATTTCAAGGACTTAAGAAGGCCTTTTGTGTTTATTTATCAATATAAAACATTGTCATTTTATTTTTTCTTTATACAATTTGTAAGCACATTTTTCCAAAGAAATGGAATGTTGACAAGAGGATTAACTCTGAGATAAACTTTTGTTTAGTTTATTTTGTTCATTGAACATACAATAAGAAAATAAGAACATACAATAAGAATTTATTAAAGAACATACAATAAGAACATATTAAAGAACATACAATAAGAACATATTAAAACATATTGAACATACTATAAGAAGTTTTCTACTAATTTAAATATGCATTTTTGCTTATTTCTGTTTTTAATATTTTATGGTTTAATAACTTCTTCAACTCTCCCTAATAATTTATGACAGTGTTGTGTTATAAAAATTAGACAAATTTTATTTCATAAATACTGTGCAATATCTGGTAATATATAAAAACCAAATATAAAATTCTGTACAAAATATGATTTAACAGAAAATTATGTAAAAAGTTCTGATAGAGATTCAATAAAGTTGAATCGTCTAATACAAAGAGCTTTCGTTTTGTTTATTTTTTAATTTTTGATATAGACTTTTTCATTAAAATGAATTAAGTTCCAACAAGTAAAAACTTTTAATACTTTAAATCCTTTTTTAAAACCTCTTTATCTTTTTTTTTTTGTTAAAGAATATACAGTAAGAATTTTTTACTCATTTTTATATGTATTTTTTTACTTCTTTCTTTTTTAACTTTTATAGTTTAATAACTCATTTAAATCCTCTTAATAATTTATGACAGTATTGCATTATAAAAATTAAACAAATTTTATTTCATGAGTATTATGCAATATATAGTAATATATAAAAAAACAAAAACATACAAACAACACAATATATAAAAAACAAAATATAATACTCTGTGCAAAATAAGATTTAACAGAAAATTATGTAAAAGTTTGTATGATAGAGATTCAACAAAGTTGAATCGTCTAATACAAAGAGCTTTCGTTTTTTTTTTTTTTTAATTTTTGATATAGACTTTTTCATTAAAATGAATTAAGTTCCAACAAGTAAAAACTTTTAATACTTTAAATCTTTTTTAAAAATCTTTTTTTTTATTGTTAAAGAATATACAGTAAGAATTTTTTACTCATTTTTATATGTTTTTTGGAATTATTTCTTTTTTAATCTGTTTATAGTTTATAACTATTTAAATTCTTATATTATGAAGTATTGCATTATAAAAAAAAAAGCAAATTTTATATTCATGAGTATTATGCAATATATTAAGTAATATATAAAAAAACAAAAACATACAAATCCTATTTTAAAAAAAAAATATAATACTCACATTTAAACACTACTATGTAAAAGTTTTTACTTTCAAAGTTGAATTTCAATACAAAGAGCTTTCGTTTATTTTTCTTTAAAAATATTTTTTCTTGTTGACTTAACAGACTTTTGTTAATATATAAATGATCCTTCATTAATCAAAATAAACTGCGAAGCTGTTGAAGTATATATTTATTTTATATTATAAGTATATATTAAAACATTTTATATTATAATATAAATACGTATTAAGACAATTTATATTATTATCCTTTTAATTTCACATAAAAACTACTATACTTTCAATTAAAATTATTTAATCATACACATCTGTATACGTGAATGTCACATTGCTATCATAATCTTTATTTTTTTAAAATTATTTTGTATTGAAAAAATTATTGAGTAATTTTTAAATGTGCTGTATTATAAAAATTAGACAAATTTTATTTCATAAATACTATGCAATATAAGGTAATATATATAAAAAAAAAAAAAAAAAAAACATAATACTCTGTACAAAATGTGATTTAATATAAAATTATGTAAAAATCTGCATAATAGAGATTCAGCAAAACTGAATCTTCCAATACAAAGAGCTGCCGTTTATTTTTCTTTCAAAATCTTTGGCACAGTCTAATTCATTACAATGGTCTTAGTTATAATAAAAATGGACTTGGTAGACTTATTCATTAAAATGGACTAAGTCATACAAAAACTTTTATACTTCAAATGTTTTTTAAAAAACTTTTATACTTCAAATGTTTTTTAAAAAACATCTTTATTTGTTGTTAAAGAATATAAAATGTTTTTTACTCATTTTGATATGCATTTTTGCTTCTTTCTTTTTTAACTTTTTATGGTTTAATAACTCTTTTAAATCCTCCTAATAATTTATGACAGTGTTGTATTATAAAAATTATAAAAATTTTATTTTATAAATACTGCGCAATATATAAATGCACAATATACAAATATAATACTCTGTACAAAATACGATTTAGCAGAAAATTATGTAAAAATTTGTATGAGAGAGATTCAGCAAAACTAAACCTTCCAATACAAAGAGCTTTCGTTTATTTTTTTTTTTTTTTAGTTTTTGATACAGACTTTTTCATTAAAATGAACTAAGTTCCAACAAGTAAAGACTTTTAATACTTCAAATTCTGTTTTAAAACATCTTTATCTTTCTTTAATTGTTAAAGAATGGGCAATAAGAATTTTTTTATTCATTTTTATATGTATTTTTACTTCTTTCTTTTTTTACTATTATAGTCTAATAACTCCTTTAAATCCTCATAATAATTTACGACTGTGTTGTATTATAAAAATTAGACAAATTTTATTTCATGAATACTATGCAATATATAGTAATATATAAAAAAACAAAAACATACAAGCAACACAATATACAAAAAACAAAATATAATACTCCGTGCAAAATAAGATTTAGCAGAAAATTATATAAAAGTCTGTATGATAGAGATTCAACAAAGTTGAATCCTCCAATACAAAGAGCTTTCGTTTATTTTACTTTAAAAATCTTTGGTACAGACTTATCCATTAAAATGAACTAAGTTCTTACATGCAAAAACTTTTTATACTTCAAATCCTTTTCTAAAGCAATCATTGTTTTGCTTTTAATACCTTACTTTCAAGAAAAAGAAATCATGAGCAGTTTAGATTTCCTTTTTCGAGAAAATAAATATTTTAAGATCTTAGGCTGTGAGTTAAGAGAGAAGGACGAAAGAATGTTGTTTCTTCAATGAAGCTAATTAAACTTTTCATGGAGATTACTTTCTTTAGGTAGAATATAGCTGAATCGAGAAAAATTTTTTCGCAAATTGTAAAGTATTTTACTATTATCATTATTATTATTTAAAATCGTTTTCTGAAGTGCTAGTTAGTAAATTAAATATTTAAACTGCAGCTATACTTCAAAAAATTGTTTGCATATATATTATTTTGTTTGTTTAAATATAACAGATTTTGTTCTATTTTAAATTAAAAAAAAGCATTTTATCATTAATTGAACAGTTGTACAATTAAAGAACCACATAAATCCCTTTTATATGTATATTAACTATTTTTTTTTCTACGATTGAATTTGGAAAAATAAGCGGATTAAATTTCCACATTATTAAAAATTTCAAGCACTATAGAAGGACTTTTGTGTTTATTTATCAATTTAAACCAGTGTCATTTTATTTTTTCTTTATATAATTTGTAAGGACATTTTTTTCCAAAGAAATCGAACGTTGATGAGCGGATTAACTCTGAGATAAACTTTTGTTTGGTTTGTTTTGTTCACTGAACAATAAGTAAAGATCAAAGATGACTTTATATATAAATGATCCTTCATTAATAAAAAGAACTGAGAAACTGTTGAAGTACGTATTTAAGACATTTTATATTATAAGTATATAATAAAGCATTTTATATTATAAGTATGTATTAAAACATTTTATATCATAAGTATATATTAGGACCTTTTATAGTATAATATTGTCTTTTTATTTTTTCTTCATGCAATTTGTAAGCACATTGTTTCGAAAGCAATGGAATGTTTATGAGCTGATTAACTCTGAGACAAACTTTTGTTTGGTTTGTTTTGTTCACTGAACAATAAGTAAAGGTCAACGATGATTTTATAGCTAAATGATCCTTCCTTAATCAAAATAAACTGAGAAGCTGTTGAAGTTTACACTTAAGACATTTTATATTAAAAAATATATTAAAACATTTTATACTATAATATAAGTATATATTAAGAGATTGTACACTATAATATATTATGAGCAAATTATATTATAATCCTTTAAATTCAACATGAAAACTATTACAATTTCAATTAAAATAAATTAACCATACACATCTATATATGTTAATGCCCCATTAGTATCATTATTATTATTTTTCAAAATCATTGTGTTTTTAAAAAATATTAAATAATTTTTAAAAGCGTTTAATAATGTTTTAATTTTTAAAGGACAGTTTTAAGTATCCTTACACACTGAAGTAAAAATAAAAAAATAAGTAAACATAAGAAAAATTGCGAATGTGAAATGTTTGTTCATTTGGTAAAACATCAATCAAATAGTGTATGGTAATTGTGGCACAAAAGAACAACAACAAGTTCATTTTCTGTTTTTAAAACTCACACACACACACACACACACACACACACACACACACACACACACACACACACACACACAAACACACACACACACACACACACACACAAAAGGAAACATAACAAAAACATAGCAACGAAAATCAATGTGTGATCATCTACAATATGGAGTGTAATCACCTCTAACAGCTATACGGGCACGACCACATATTTCAAGCTTAAAATGATATTGTTTATTAAAGTATTTGAAAGCAAAACTTTTTGCTATGCCCAGACAGTTTGAAGACCCTGAAACATTACTTTGAGAAAGTTAAGTACAGCAATACACCTCCTTAAAGCATCCCAAATATGCTCAATCTGGTTCACGTCTGGAGAATGGGCTAGCTAAATCATACGCACAATAATCACCTGACAAAGGTAATTTTTCAACAAATGAGATGTGAGTGGTTTTTGCATTATTATCTTGAAGGATCTGGAAGTCACCAAATGCACCTGTGTAAGGATGAATATTTGGATCAAAAATATCGTTTCAACATATTTGAGTAGCAGCACTGCTTCTTGGATCGATATACAAGTCAAAGTGGTCACCCAAAGGGATATCCGCTCATACACATACACTAGACCACTAAATCTGTCTCTTTCATGGATATGACAGGCTAATAGCAGATTACAGTTATTGTGAGTCACCTTACAAACAAAATCTGGACTTATCAAAAAGTGCAAGCCATCATTGAATTGCAATCTAATTGCATATGTATTTACTCAATTAAACCTTTCATTTCGCAGGCGTGGTGTGACGGCTACTCATAATGCTGGACGTCCTGCAGGCAACCCTCCTACTTGAAGTCTTCTGCACACAACTAATCTAGATACCAGCCTTCCAGCGGCTGCTCAAGAGTTCTAAAGTCATTTGCTATAGTGATTCTGTGCCTCCTTGGAGTTATCTGCAAATTAGGAACGGTGTATGGATCAACTGCTGCTACACCATGTCGACTACGACATTCAAAAGTTGGAGAAATTCTACTTTTCAAAAGAAACGTGGAGATGCCTTGACGATGATACTGAAGGCAGTTCCGACAAACAGACGGTTTTATGAAGGGTCAGATTGTGGGATTAAGATTGGCCGGCTGGTTTTACCCTCGTATCGTTGTTGCAAAACAGATAGATTCATCCACTCTGCAAGATGGATCGATGAACAAAATGCGAATCGTTGCTAAAGACCAAGTCCATCTAACAGAATGCATGGATCGATGCATCTGAAGAAAAGCGGGGGTGGATTTACATAAACTATTCTCTACATTCTGTTTAAAGTGCAGGGAACTTTGGGTGCTTCAATATCTAGGAGAGCAGTTTCACCATGATTGAATGAACGCAACTTACATAAAGTCGCCCTTTACGAAGGTTGCCATTGATGCTAGTCCACTGACAAGAAATATTGCGATGGTGTCGTGAATGAGCCATTTGGACGACAATGTGGTCTTTGGACGAATCTTGGTATGTTTGTCTGATGATAGCCGACTGGTGCAGTCTGACGGTGTCAAGGAGATAGAGTCCTTCCGACCGCTATTATTGAACGTCATATCGCTCGCCAACGTGGCTTAATGATTTGGGGTGCCATCAGACACGGATAGCAGTACGTCCCTGGTAAGTATCAGAAGTACATTTTCCAGCAGGACCACGCGAGACCGCATAAAGCGTTGATCAACAGATAAATATTGTACATAGCATGCCCAATTGCTTCCGTGGCCTATAATGCTTTTTGACCTCCCACCTATCAGGTATATCTGAGACGTGATTGACCATTTGTTTGTTTGCTCTGCCCTTACCGCAATTGGTGGACGAACTGCGGAGTATGGTTGAGAGCATATGGGCTTCCGTCTCTGAAAATGCTATCCGCACGGTAATCTGAATCTGCACTTCATAGGGTTGTTGCTTGAATGATTGCTAGGGATGGACCTACTTCCTAAGGAACACACTGTCTATTTCATTGCAGTATAAAATTATTTTCTTGTGAATAGCATCACTTATTTACATATGCATTCTCGGTCTGTGCTTCAATTTTCATTATATTATATCCACACTTTATGGTGTTTGAATTTTCTTCCGCCGGGTAGTGTATTTAAAGGCTTATCTCAAATTGAAATTGAATATTCTAATATGAAATTATGAAATGATATAAACTTAAAAATATAAAAGCTTAACATAAAGTTCAAATAATTTTTAAACTATTTTGTTTAAAAAAATTACAAAAAAAAAAAAAAAAATCCCTCACGTGAATAGAAATACTTTATGAAAAGAGGTCTGATAGCCAAGTGAATAGCGCTCTTGCGCTCTGTACCACAGGCTTCGGGTTTGAGCCACGACGGTTCTACGAATATTTGTAGTGGTTAGGAATCCACTTTAAGCCGTAGGTACCGGTATAATATGACCGTGGAGCGTCGGGAGTAAGGCTGACAACCCTATCCCATAAAAAAATCAGCGTCATGCAGCTATTCAGAATTGTACCTACGGGTGCTCCATCACAACAGATCCCTTACCTCCTATCATGAGACCACACGGGTTCTTGGACTTGGTCTAGATGTTCTTTTATAATTAATTAGCCTGTTATTTTATGATTAAAATTAACTAGTTGACATTATTTCTCTTTGTGTTTTTACATATTTAATGAAGTACTAAGTATTCTGAATAACTTTCAATTCTTCGAATTCGGAAATTTTCAATTTTTCTTCCTCATTGCTATTTAAAACTCAAGAATATTTTACTTTAATTAGTTCTTTTCGTAAAAAAAAAAAAAAGTCATATATGAAAGGAAAACTGTGTTATTTAAGTGTGCTTCATTTCCAGATTTAATATGCACTTAATAATGAAAGCACCCAGAAAATTAATTAGGAAAGGCACTGTTTTAGTTAATAAAGAATGCAAATTTTAATCGTACTTAATTTTTTTCCCCATTCCATTTCTCCCTTTTTGCTTCGACGAATTCAATATGACATTAAAAAAAAAAAACACCATTACTGTGATTATTTATTTATGAAACGTTTCATCTTCTGAGAATTTCTGAAAAAATTAATTTGAACATTTGATTGTAATGAAAACTGTTCATAAATTTAAAAAAAAACAGGAGTTTGATGAAAAAAGTTATGAATAAAATATTACCCAGTAATGGTTAAAAACTTGACTCCCTTAAGACAAGAGCACACGCGATGCCCATATATTTTACCAAACGCATGCTAAAACCTCTGTACCCTGGTCGCACATGTATTAGTTGCACGTGTAATATGTCTACACGTGTATTTGTTCAAGATATCTGGTGTATGGCAAATATGTTTGGTGCGTTTAGTTGGAATTACATTAATAGATAAGTTTCGTGCATCATATTACAGTGAACACGACAAGTTGTATCTTGTTGGCCAGTTAAAAAATCTCGTTTAATTGTCGTTTAAATCGTTTTAATTGTCGTCGAAAGGATGGAGTAATTTTCTAAAACTTTGGGGAATAATAGCAGTCTATAACTGATGATGCAGATAAAATATAATCAAAAACTGATGACTTTTTTTAATACTTAGAGCCATCTTTCATCTTTTCCCAGTAAGAAAAAAAATGTAGCAAAGATAGTAATTGTTAGGAAAATGAACTCGGGTATTTCAATACTCGTGTGTCTGATGCCCACGCACACAGGTTTTATCATATACAAATCCGATAGCAAGTGCAATTAAGAATAAAATAAAATATTAAAAACAGGAATTAATAATAAGAATATTTTATTTATATTACAGGCAATTTCATTGAATTGTGATTATTTTTAAATTTTAAAAAATCGCCACCTGGTATGAAATTGATTTCATATAAATTCTTATTGATTTCATATAAAACTCAAATATTTCTTTATAAATTATTATATTTTTGAACATCGGTGAGCCTCGTGTTCCTCTGAATGATGAGGGGAAAAATTAGCTTCAGGAAGAACTTTTTGATTTAAAATAAAATGTTAAAAACGGGAATTAATAA
The DNA here is from genome assembly GCA_021605075.1 of Caerostris darwini. Taxonomy (NCBI): domain Eukaryota; kingdom Metazoa; phylum Arthropoda; class Arachnida; order Araneae; family Araneidae; genus Caerostris; species Caerostris darwini. The sequence continues at coordinate 180,898 of BPLQ01002347.1, read as the reverse complement.
TAAGAATATTTTATTTATATTACAGACAATTTCATTGAATTGTGATTATTTTTAAATTTTAAAAAATCGCCGCCTGGTATGACATTGATTTCATATAAATTCTTATTGATTTCATATAAATTCTTATTGATTTCATATAAATTCTTATTGATTTCATCTAAATTCTTATTGATTTCATATAAAACTCAAATATTTCTTTATAAATTATTATTTTTTGAACATCGGTGAGCCTCGTGTTCCTCTGAATGATGAGGGGAAAAATTAGCTTCAGGAAGAACTTTTTGTCTCGTATTTGTGTGTCATGTAAGGGAAAACCTGGAAAATTCTCACTAGGCAGCTTGACTATCAATACAAGACTATAGCACTGCATTACAATCGCCATCGATTGCGGAAACACTGATTGCAATGGAACTTGCCTTCAATTATGCTAATTGCTGACGTTATCAATGAACTAAGAGTCGGGAATTATAAATTATTTGTGAAATAAATTTCTTATTCCCGATTCGTGGCTGAGTGGTAACATAAGCCGCTGGGGAGCATTAGATCTGAGGTTCAGTCCACTGGCGGCTTTGTTGCAGGCACTGTTTCTAAAAACGAGAAAACTCGATCACGCTTGTGATGTTCAGCATCTTGCCTCCTTAGTCGGACTACCTGGTGGGAGTTTTCAGGGTTTTCTCCCTGCAATAGGGGTTGTTCTCCCTGAAAGTAAATTAATGAGTAAATTACTTATGGGATGTCCGTCCGTCACTGAAGGAAATTGAGGATTAGGCACAACATAAATTTCTTAAAGTTCTTTGCTAAAAAATAAATACATATATATTTCATATATTTAATTAAAATAGATTTTAAAGCAATAAATTTCGAGTGAAACATTTATTAGTTAATATAAATTATGAAATTTATTGTTTTTTTATTGTAGTAATAAAACAAAAAATCAAATTTAAGCTCTGAAATTTCAGTAAAGTAAAAGTTTCAGAGAAGAACGAGTGTATCTATTTTTTTTATCACAGTGTAAAAAATAGATACCATCTGTAAGTGTATCAATTTTTTACCATATTTCTATAGAGCGTGAAACATTTAAGAATTAATATGTTTAAAAATATTAAATCAATAATTTTTTTCTTTCTTGCATGAAAATATATATATGAAAATCAAAATAAAATAACTTTTATTCGTTTTAAAATAGTTGAAAATAAAATAGTAAATTTAGAATATATTTTCAATTAATATTTCCTTTTACATATAACATTTCCTGTTACATTTATGTTCGATAAAAGTATAATAATAATTTGAATATTCAAAGTATTATTTTCAAAGTTTAGTTCATATTTGATTTGATTTTCATATTCGAGAACTTTAACTCTTCATAATTTATTTCTAAAAAGAAACATTGTAAAAATCTGTTAATCTAAAAAAAATGTTTTAAATGCAATAAAAATTGTATTTGTGATAAATATTTTAGTTTTATTTTGTTATCTATTCAATTTTGTAAAATTTATAATAGATACAATAAGAAAACTTTGCATAAACCGGCTTCGATTTTTTTCCTTCATATGCATAATTTTTTGTAATAGTTAGAAGGATTAAAAAATGTGTGTTCTTTTCTTTTTGTTATTGCATCGTTTATTAGTATTCTATATAGATGGCTATTTTTTATTTTACTTTTCAAAGTACTGTATACCAAAAATTAACATAAGATTCTGCTGTTTTCATTTAAATTTTAAAGATTTCATCAAACTTTTATAAGATGTAGAAATTAAAATTTGTATGGTAACACACACATATATATAAAATCATGTATAATCACAGATTGACAAACAGGTTTTTAGGTATGTGTATAACCTATTGGGTCAACTATTCAAAGTTTCAAAAATAAAAAATAACCTCTATTGGATAAATGTCATGACATGTTTTATCCAATATAGATTATTTTAAAAAAGACTTAGATAAGTACCCTTCAAGCTAATTTTATGGGCATCAATATTAACATTCATAACTCCTCACAAATTAATATATTTGACACAAGGAAAAAATTACACTTTTCTATCAATAAACTTCCACCCAGGAACTGCAATATCAGTATCACAATGCCTCGGAATATCCTCCTTAATTAACTGCTCAGAAGTAATTCCTTCTGTAGCAACACTTCTTAAAAACAACAACAAAGAAAGAACTTAAGAATACTCTTTTAAAAAATGTTTTCTCAGAAATATTTCTACTCCAGTACTTTTTTAATCTATAATCTCCCAACTCATTATTATTAAAAAAAATTCCCACAGTTTACAATTTCCACAAATTTTCCACTCTTTTTCTCTCACATTTCTTTCAAGAAATAGAAAATAGATCCATTATAATTTACACTATAACATCCCTTTCCCACGCTGCTAATTAACGAAACCCAGCAGCGGGCAATAATTTCACCCTACTCGGATACTACACGTATACAAAATATCGTAGCTGGTGCACCAATCACACGCTTAATGGCCATATTCATATAAACAATCACGAGGTTCTGCTATATGAAATTGTTAACTGCTAGAAAACAAGCTAAATTGTTTTTCTTCAATTCTATACCTTGTCGAATATAAACGGAAGGCTATTCTTGTTACACCATGTTATCAAAGTACATCTCTAGATATGTCTTGGACTTGTTCCAGTCATCTAACGAGCAGAAATAATATGCCTAATCTAATGAAATAATATCCTGGGAGTCATAAGCCATAATCATATGAATAAAGCTATCCTCAGGATGTTATAATTAATTTCTTTTGTGTTTATATACATATTACTTTTTGGATTTTACTAATTTCTTTCGAGTTTTACGGATTTCATAAATAACAAGTTTCATACCCTGTTATTGCACATTTTGAATAAATGTGTGTTCTTTTTTTTTATCTGCCAATGCATTTCTAGCCGTTCAATCTTTTGATATTTGTGTTTGTCTAATGTTAACATTCGTTGTTTCAGAACAAAATTCTTTTATGAGAGTTCTGAATGTGAGGCACTTAAGGGTTTTTGTTTTGCCAAGTTTATGATGGTTTTGTTATACAAAATGATGATGGTTTGATGTATTTGTGATGGTTTTGTTTTTGTTTTGTTTTCCATATGGTGGTTTGTTGCGTGTAGCTAATACTGCTGTGGTTTTTGTTGAGCAAAAGGGTCATGTTTCCAGCTCACCTTTTATCAGTTCTTTGGTATTTATATTGGTGTGCTGTGTTATTTATATATATATATATTGATTATCTATCACAAATTTGGATAAATAAGCAATTTTTCTTCTGTTACAGTGTTGTCAATGTTAAAATATTCATATTATTTGAAGGCTATCTAAGTCATTCGTTTTAAACTTTGTCCATGAAATATCATCATTTTATTACATTATTTTGCTGTTACATAAGTGTGAATGTGGAATGCGGATTTCATTTCAGTGTTGCAAATGTTAAAATATTCAAATTATTTGAAGGCTTTCTAGGTCATTCATTTTTAACTTTGCTCCTGGAATATTATCATTTTTATTTAGAAGAAAATAATGCAAAACTTGATGCTTTCTGACAATCCATTTTTCATGGTAATTTTTTCCAGAAAATATTTTAAATCTTGATTTGTAGCCAATTCAGAACAATTAACATAGTTTAGCAAAATATGCAGTACAACGAGCTCAATTGACAAATTATTTGTGCTATTTATTTTTAAAAAGTATCTCTATTTCAGTTGCATTAGTTTTTATTTAATTTGAATTTCCGCTGTAGCATAGTATTTTTAAAATAATCGAGAGATTTGGAGGACACTTTAAATATAAAAGTTCACGTTAATATACAGACGTCAAAAATGAAAAAGATGGGATTTCGGTTATTAACTATTCATTTAACAAAAGCATTCTATTTGGAGGAGTATTGATCTCTCACTGAGGAATTCTTTTGTTTGTGTTATTATTTCTTGTTGGGAGGGAGGGAAGAAATTGATCCATATTTGATGGTAGGAATAAGCTGCTCTCTAAAAGGAACTTAATACTTCGAAAATAGTTTACTTGACCATTCAGAACTTTTCTAGAAACCCATTGAATAAAAAAATAAAAATAAGCTCTTTAACTAATGGTTTCAAAATATTTGAATAGTTCTTTGTTATTTTTACCATACAATTAAAAAATTATATGCTGTTAGAATTGTTTGATGTTGCTTTAATACATTTTCTTATTAATAATTTATTCTTATGATTAACGAAAAATTTACACATACGTTCTATTTTACTCCTAGTTTTCCAATAAATATATGATTTTTTAATATGATTAATACATATTATTTTCAGTTTTACTATGCATTATTCTGTATTAAAAAGGATAAAATGAGAGTTTCTGAGTTAAATGCAAAAAACGAAATATTTTAGATGAAACGTAATGTAAAACCTTATATGACTCTATGCGATATGATAATCTTAATATAATATATTTAAGTCGACTAGTACTTTAACAAGTAAAGCCAAAAAAAGAAGCAATTAGAACTTTTTGTTTCTGATAAAACTCATTCTAAAATATATATTATATTATTCAGTAAAATTTTTTAAGATATGTTTAATTCGATTTTCTTCAAATTAAAAAAAAAAAAATCCTATGCTTTACTAAAATAAGTGGGCAAACGTGATAGGTTTGGGGATTAAGGTGCTTTAGTATTTCATAGCAGTAAATGATGAACGTTATTTTTCACAATTAATGATAATACTATAGTACTTCGTATCTTTTCTTTATTGAATTCTATATATAATTATATCTTTTCTGATAAAGAGTATAAACAAATATAATGATGGGTATAATCAGAAATTTTAGTTATATCCGATTTAAAATTGGGGTGAATAATCACACTAAAAACTTATATTAAATATATGGATAAAGTTGAATTAAATTTCATATTTCTGTTAATCTTTCTTTGCGATTGGATATTTTTTAATTTTCGGTTACATTTAAATAGTGGTTTAGTGAATAAGGTTGTACTCTTCATAAAATTCTTGACTCTATTTGTATAAAATTCTTGTTTGGCTATCAAAACATTAGAAGAAATTTATGGTATTTCTTTAATTGGTAATTTTCTCATGAGACCAAGGCTATTACCTCTTAGGTTTGCTACATTGCTTTCATTTTGTGGAATACTTGTTTTTTATGTCAGATGAAGTAACTTTTGGTTGTTCTGTATTAGAGATAAATATTTTCGATTCTTTTTTAATTAGATATCATGAACCTTATTTTATGATGATTTTCCTCCTCAATATTAGAGACTGTAAATTTAAAGACTCTACTATTTCAATTATAAATTCTATGCTTTTCATGTTAAAAGTTATGATTTTAACTTAAATGAAACATTTACTTCTCCTTCATATTTAGTGAAAGAGAAATTTTTCTCCGCGGATTTATTTTTAATGGCGAATAAATAATAAAAAAATATTGTTTAATTAAGTAGTGCTGTTATAATAAATTTTTTTATTATAATTAGTGTTTGCTTATTTATTTATTCAATTCCTTCTATTAGCTCACACTCTCCCTATATATATCTTGTTCAAATTTTCAATCGTTCATAAAATACTTTTTATCCATCGACTCAAGTTCATATACATTTTTTTTGACTTATAGTGGATGACACTGGATGTTAATACAGTTTTTTCAAATATTTATTCAGTAATTAAATTTAATTAATTAATTTCAGGTTTTTTTAGATTTAAGTTGCATATATCTACCAATAGATGGCGCCAGATAAATTTAAAAAAAATGAAGGGAAATTATTAATAAAGGACTTTCTGCAATATAGTAAAAAAAAAGTAGGAATTGACTTTTTTTATTTAACTTGTTATTGTGCAGTTATTCATACGATTTGATTTGTGATGGATCAACTAATAGGAAAAAGAGTAATTTAGGATTTTACCTTTTAATGTTTTTTTTTTGCACCCTTTTAATAGATTTTATGTAAAAGTTACGCATGCAAATAAATTCTAATATCAATTTAACACTATTTACAGATTTGAACGCCCAACACTAAATTTATAAGTTATAATCAGATAATCTGGCACGTTTGGTCATTTTAATATTAAGAATAGCATTATTATTATTATTTTTATTTGTTTCAGAATGTTATAGATAAGTTTTATAGATGGAGAAATTCAATAATAAGTTTAAAATTAATTGCTTGTGATCTGAAAAAATTGCTTCCAAATTAATTTAACGATTAACAAATTTAACGATATTTTAAGGTTTTTATATATATACCAATATAAATAGCAAAATATATAATGTTATATATATATATATATAACATTATATATTTTCGTATTTCAAAAGAAAAACACAATAAATGTATGGCTAAAGTTAGAGCAACGCATTACATTATATGTCTGCACCCAGACATGGCTTAATGGACAAAGTTATTTTACGAGATAAAGTCTATTTACATTTTGCTTAACTGAAACCACTTAAAATGGGAAAGAGATGTGAAGTGTGAAAATTCTTCACCATCAATTGGGTTTGAATATGACATTCTCTTAAGTAGACACATTTTTCTTTAGTAAATGTGGTATATAAGACTATCATGCTAGCTAAATAAAGCTAAATCTTCTATATCTTTGGCAAAAACATCCGGTACCCTTATTTCAAAAAACCTCTACTTAAGTTATTAAATCCTTCATCACGCTATATTTTATATCGTTGCTATTATTTTACTGTAGTGAAAAATGGAAAATATTAAAAATTACTTCAGATGCCCTTACTTTTTAAGTAATGCTTATTAAGATCTGATATTTATTGTCTTATTATTAAGAAAGTTGTAACCCTAATAAATTCTACATAAAAACGACCAAAGAAATTTATATATATTTTTAGTAATGTACTTTATTTTTCTCTTAAACTAAGTTTAACTACAAATATTTTACAGAAATTATCTCATGCATTATAACTCTGAGGAGTTGACATTGATCTTAAAGTAGTTAATATTCATTTTTTGAAAGATTCTTTTCCGAGTTCTTACTTTTGTTCCTTTTTGAAGCATTGAATTCTCCGTAAAACGTACCTTCTGAAATAAATTATGAAGAAGTAGTGATATAATACAGCAAATAATACATTTCTTGGAAATAAATTTTTACTATAATAAATAAAAATAATCAAAAATGCTTAAATTAACTTTTACGTTTCATAAACTTTAAGTTATGAAATAATTTTAACATCATAAATTATGACAAAAAACTATTAAATATTAATTTATTACAGTTTATTCTAATTTATTATTAATAATTTATGAAATAATTTAACATTTTAAATAACTGTAACATCATAAATATCATAAACTCTAACTTTATGTTATGTTAAGTCTTTTAATAATAATGTTATACTACCAGCTTTCATTTTCCACACATATAATGTAAGAAATATATTAAGCAATAATTTACAATCATCTTGAAAACAATTATTTCTTTGCATTTAAAAATTAGTTTTTAATTTGATGGTCTATCATCGCGAGTTATTCAAATCCATATTTTTTGGAAAATAAACGAAAAAAAGTTCTTTATAGTTAAAATTTATAGAAATATGATAACATAAGAGAATAAAGAAAAGTATCCTCTATTTGTACGAATTATAATTTGGAATATTTCAAAAGAATGATGAAACTCAAAAAGATGCTGAAATATTTTAGAATTATTATTAGCTTATTATTAGATTATTTATTAGCAAAGGAAAGGATTTTATATTCATTTAATTTCAAGTCTATACATTGTATTAAATATTAATGTATTAATTATTATTCCTTTAATCCTGACTGGATTACTTCAATTTTTTAATTCTATGAACGCTTAGAAATATTAATTTTTACACTTCTTGTAAGCAATTTTTCAAAGTAATCCTAATTTGTTTCAGCGAATTTTGAAAAAAATTATTTCATTTTGTCTTTTAAAGTTACTGTTTGTAACTTCAAAATAAAAATATTCTTAATAAAGAATAAACAGACTTAACTTAATAAATCAAAACAAAAAATGTTGCTTTATATAATTAAAAAAAAATTATAATTTTTTCGATGTTTGTAAGTTCATTAAATTTATTTTCTTAATAAATGGTGTTTAATGCAAACGAAAAAATAAATAAAATAAATAAAATAAAAAATAAAAAAATCAAGCAAATATTTAAGGGTTTTTATTTCCTACTTTTGAAATCAATTTAAACAGAGAAAAAAAAACCGCAAATCGCTATTTTGATACATTTTACTTTTCATAATTTACAGTGACGCTTTTAGAAAATCCCTTTTTACACATCAGCCATAATTATAAGACGAAAGGATTCAGTCGTCTTAAAAATATTTTCTAATTAAAATTGATACAGATCGAAAAAAAATCAAATAAAAATATTGACAGATTACAAAATTTCATAAAAAATTATTTAATTAAGAAAAAAAGTAAAGAAACAAAACAAGTAAGCAAAAACTGCAGATCGAAATTTGTCAGGCATGCAAATTACTACTGGCTTACCAGAATTTTGATTCACAATGTTTATACAAGCGAAAATTGGCTGTATCTTCTTTTCTGAAATGGAAACTTACGATGTTAGGTTTATGTGTTGAGAGCGTGAAATCTTTCTTGCTAATGATTTAATTTTAATTATATGTTACACAGTAATACTTTAATTAACTCTTTAAAGGGTGTTTTTTTTCACGTGAATGCTTAAGAACTTTGAGGGGACTCTAATAGAGAAGTTCCTCGTTATATCGTCAGAAGGTAAGGTGAAACTCCAATATAATGATCGACTTTGTTAAGATTGTGAGTTATTTTTCCCCAAAAAAGGCCGCGAAATAACTGAAGCACTTTATAATGAGGTACAATGTATCGTGAACTGTACCATGAAAATCTGATTTCAAATTTTATTCTATGGTATGATTTAAAAGATGATGAAATAGAATTTACAAATTTTTCATTTTAAGGGTCGTAATTGATGACAGTAAAGGTTTAGATATCTTTCACTGTTTCAAGTAACAAATTGGAAAATAATATTTTTATATTTCATAATTTAAAAATCTGAGAGGTTCATAAATTTCAAACTGTTTAATAAACTTTTTAAGAGTAAAGAATTTGAATTTAATAATACTTAGAAGCGTTCTATCAAGTTGACAGGAAAGTAATTTCGTACATGGCAAATTTAAGTACATTTAAGTACATGGCAAAAACCAAAAGAATTATTATATTTTTAATTAAATAAATTTGCTTTTTAAAAGATTCATTTATCTTTATTTATGTAAAATATTCCTCAAATCATATATTTAATCAATGTATCAATAATAATGTATCTATTAATAATAATAATGTATTTATACTTATTTATCGATGTTAATTTTTATTCTGTTTCTTACTAAATATTGTGTTATTAAAAATGTTTAGTTTTTCCAAGTACGTTCGAAATTTTTGCTAATGTATATTGTTATTCTGTATTAAAAATAAATTGAAACAGTATTTATATATTTTATTAACTTTTTATATATTAAAAGTAGAATATTTACTTGTTCAATTTATTTTAAAAAAGGGATTATTTTTTTTTAAACTTTTGATTTATTACATTATATTTTCAATTCGAAACCTTATTAATATTTTAAACAGTAGTAAAAAAATATGTAGTCGCTAATGGAATTACATTAATAAAAGATCTTAAAAGATCATTGTTAAATATTTAAATATAATGCACATTATTTATTATTATTTATATTCTCTTTCTAAAACAGAATATAGTACAGTTATTTAGCTCAGTATAACTAAACACCTTATTAAATCTTTTCAGGTTTTTGTAGCAAATAGAAAACTAATACGGATATTTAACTGCAAATAATATTTATTCCAGAATTTAAGTTTTATACATGGATTAAAAGCAGAGATGCTGCTTAATTCTCCCTCAAATTGAGCGAAATAAATGATAATTTATTGGAAATATCCTTGAAGCTCTAGGAAAATGCCCTCTGAACCTACAATTTAGGGACATTTAATAAACTAGAAAGCAGCCATAAATATCGAGATTAATTCTATTTATTCAGAGGTGCCATTCACCAAATTAATAGTTGAAATAGAAAGCAAATGTTTATATTATGTTAAACGAGTGTTTATATTTAAACACTCATTTTTAATTCAGTAAAAAGAATTTACTTAAGCATTTAATTATTTTAATTCTGCTCTATTTTTAATTCTAATAAAAATTTATAAATATTATCAATCTTTTAAAGGACTAATAAAATACATTTATGTTTTTAATTAAATAAATTTTCTTATTACATCATTCTATTTAGAAATCTATACCGTAGTTTTTTATAGTATTTGATTATGAAAGATCGGATTAAGATATTTAAAAGTGTCACTTTAGAGTTTAATAAAACGATGACATTTATTCTTAAAATACTACTGTGCCCAAAAAGTAAGACCAATTATTTTTTTTTCAAAAACTCTTCATTAATTCTTCCAAATTTATTTCATCGTGTTCAAAGTAATCCCCTCCGGGCACAAAGCACTTATGCCAACTTTTTTTTCCAATCCTCAAGGCATGCTAAAAAGTTGTCGGCAGGGATGGCCTTCAAAGGGCACAACGATTCACATTGAACGGTCACTCAAAACGGTGTCCCCGGAGTGGTCTTTTGAGTTTAGGGAAAAGCCAAAAGTCGCACGGTGTGAATACGGTGGTTGTGGAACGATATGGGTTTCATTTTTGGTGAAAAAATCACGAAGAATCAATGCAGTGTGAACTGGCGCGTTCAGTGTTTTCGGCACTAATCGAGATTTGACACGTTTGAGGTCCAAAATGGAATTGACTGATCCTTTTGAAATTCCAACATCAGCAGCAAGGTCTCTAATTGTAAATCGACGGTTTGCAAGCATCAAATCTTTAAATTTTTGAACGTGAGCTTCGTCGGTTGAGTTGATGGTCGGTCAGCAGGCTCTTCGTCTTCAACGCGTTCTCTGCCTTCTTTGAACTGTTCATACCACTTCTAAATATTTCTTTCCGATATAGGAATGCTCACTGAATGCCTTCTGCAACATTCTAAACATTCTAGACATTTCAAAAATTGCCGGAATCAGTTTTAGCGTCTCTCAAAGCCAAGCGTAACTCAAACACTAATGAATATTTTGACGTCAAATTTCACACAGATGTCAAAAGAAAAAAAAATTGAAATTCCATTTGCCCCGGGAATTTTAAATTGAAAATTGGTTTTATTTTTTGGACACAGTAGTAAACACTCCTTTTTAGTTAAGTACAAAGAATTTACGTAAGCATTTATTTATTTTTTAATTCCACTAAAAATTTATAAATATCATCAATTCTTTTAAAGGACTAATAAAATGCATATATGTTTTTAATTAAATAAATTTTCTTTTAAAAACATTCATTTATCTCTATTTGGAAATATACACAGGAGTTTTTTATAGTATTTGATTGTGAAAGATCGGAGCAAGATATTTTAAAGTATCACTTTAGAATTTGATCAAACGATTACACTTATTCTTAAAATACTATTCATCAAATGAAGAAAGAATTAATAAATATTATCAATTCTTTTATGAACTATTAAAATACATTTATGTTTTTTATTAAATAAATTTTCTTATTAAAACACCCTATTTAGAAAACTATACCATAGTTTTTTATTGTATATGATTGTGAAAGATCAAAATAAGATATTTAAAAGGATCTCTTTAGAATTTAATAAAACGATTACATTTATTCGTAAAATACTATTCATTAAATGAAGAAAGAAACAAAATATTTTCTTTACATTCAAGCAATGTTTTGAAATTGGCGAAATAAAGTTCTCTTCGACATTGTGAAAAGAGTAAAGATAAAAAAGGAATTGTTTGATAAAGTCTGTAACTAACAAAGAAACATTTATTACATTGAAGATATCTTATAACAGAAGAATTCTCCTTATTTAAACTCTTTTACCGTTGCTTCCATTCATATTCGTAAATATAATCAGGATTCAAAAAATAATATTTTTCAGCGATGCGTAAAAATGCAACAAACTATTTATTTATTAGAACAACTACTTAATTTAATAGGAAACAATTTATGAAGTTTACAAGATTGTATCGAAATATAAGATTTAAGAAATAAGAATAAGAAGTTTATAATAAATATAATTTATATTTATTATAATTTTATAATAAATTGAATTAATGTTTTTTTAACTTCTTAATCTTAATTTTTAAATATAAGATTAAGTAGTTTATAATACAAGATTGTACTGAAATTTTGCATTCCTATATCATTATTATACAAAAGATGAAATATGGTTTTAAAAAAACTGCCTAATACTACTACATTTTTGCATATATATATATGTAAAAAATAATTATGAAACAAAAACTTTAATAGCATTTAATATAAATTAAAAAAGTGATTTAAATTATGAAATTTAATACATTGATTTCTAACCAGTTTTGATGTTCTTTTAAGCGGCCTTTGATCAACTTAAATTTTTTCTGTAGAAACCATTATTAATTTTAAATATATTTTTATGTATGTAGGATGATAGTCAAATTATTTTTGAATCTCTTACAATAACTATCTCTGTTGAATTTAAAAGAAATTTAAAATTTATATTAGAAAAAAAGGTAATTGAAATTTCTTGCATAGAATTATTCTGATTCCCATAATTTTTTCCCCATAAGTATTTAAAATCTATATTAATTTCCTTATCTTTTAATAGCATAAGATCTATCGAAATAAAAGTTGATTTGGCAGAAAATAAGAAATGAAACGACCATTCTTAAATTTTAACTTAATATTAAACTTTAATTAAAAATTAAAATCAAAATTAATTTAATATTCAAAATTAACTTAATATTATTAACTTTTCAATACAATTTTTAGAGTTATTTTCAAAAATTTTTAAGTCCAAACATTTAGTATTTTTTATTACGGTTAATAAAGAGAATTAGATTTTTCCGATGTAGGCAAAAATTGTAAAATGTTTACTACAAAAGAGTTTTATTTACAATACATTATTTATTTTACCGAAGAAACTTTTTGGATCTCTTTTTAATAGTTAACAGAAGAAATGTTTGATATACTAAATGTAACTCCCGAATTTATATTAATTCGGCATTAAAACTATAAAACTTGTTTTCACTTTATTACACATTTAACAGTGCATACGATTTATGGTGTAAACTAGTACAATTCTGATTGTGTCCGAAACAATTACTTAGTGAAAAGTAGACATTATTTGCTCAAACAATGTTTTTAGAATATATAATAATATGTTATTCTGATAAAAAAAAAAGATATTCTGCTAAATTACTTAATTTCAAAATAATCATATTGACCCATATTTAAAATAAAAAAGTAAGTAATAAAAATACTTAAAATTTATACAAAAAAGTTTATTACCAATTTTTTATTTATTTAAAAATACATTTTCATAACTTTTTAATAAAAAATTTTTTTTTTCTTTTGAAAAAGCGCAACTTTTTAAAAGTTCATTATACTTAGATGACCCATATTTTTTCAATCCACTTATACTCATTTATGTTGTTTAAAAATAATTTAAAAAAAACTCTAAAAAAAAAAAAAAATCATAGGGGCGCCCTCACTCCTCCCCCCGGTCAACTGCCCAAAGAGTCCTGTTGACCGAACTGTGGAAAAAATGTGGCAAGGATGAGAGCCTGAATGTTATGTAAGAGACCCCCCCTACACCCACAGAGTGGTCTAGTCCTCCATGACTGACTATTGATTTGCTGGGACTAGATGCAGTCAGCCTTTTCCATTAGTTCCTAGTTTTCTTCCAGAGAGAGACCCTCAGTGTTCATTGGGAACACTGCCGGGCACAGTCCGTCTTTTAGACGTAGAGCTTGTAGTCTCAAGTAGTCGAAAAGTATTATCTACAACACGATCGAGTAAGAAAAGTAGTTGCCGGTTCTCGTAGAGCCCGTCTAGATGTAGACCTCAATTGGTAAGTACCTTTGTTTGAACTTTCTTTCGGCAGGGAAAAGTTTTCGACGAGATATAAAGTTGTTCCCCACCCTCTATAAACTTTGCATACTTTCGAACTCAAATGAAACAGACGGATCTCATTTCTGAAAGTTTTGGGAGTAACGGAAGTAACGTCCGGTTTAATCGGTGCAAAAAGTTTTACAACGATCCCTTTAAAAGTTTTTGTTTTGGATCTTCGTTTACATTTTTTTTTGCATCTAAAAGTAATACCGGAAAAATAATACTTCCTTAAAATTTCCTACGATTTAATACTGTTTTAAGAAATCCAATTTCATTAATTTATAAATATCTCACGGAAACATGTAAATGTGTGTGAATAGTATAAACTTTTAAACATTTCAAAAGTAGATTTAAGTATTTCTATATGAATTTAACATCTTTTTTTCTCAAAACTGAGACATAAAAGAAGTCGTTAGTTATTTAAACGTTAGAAATAAAAGAAATTTTTTGATAAGAAATAAAGAAAAACATTTTTGATTGGCAACAATTTTTATGTTTCGGATCAGCGTGTGCAAATCCTAAATATAACCAATTAAAACGAGACTATTTATTTTCGAATTAAGTAAAATATGACATAAATAAAAGTAAAAGTTTTTAATTGTATAAAAAAATAAAATCGCATTAAATGCAAGTTATAATGTTCGAAACATTTTTCATTTGATTCATAAACATAAATTCTATTGTAAAAAGCTATGAAAAGTATTCCTCGAGATTATTTATTATCTATTTAAGAAATAAAATACTTTTTGAAAACTTTTCAAGATATGCCGCATTTATTAAAAACATTATTTCTGTGTAATATTGATTTAATTGTAAAGGATCAAAATTTAAATATTTATATATTCGTTGCTTTCATCATACTAATTTTAAGTTTTTGTACAATGTTTTAGCTAATTAAGAAAGTATATATAGACAAAGTTTATTAATAGTATCTTTATTTTATTATTACTTTAAGTGTTAGAATATATGAATTACAATTAAAAAATAGCATGGTAGAGTTTTTTTTAGAATCAAAATATAAAGAATTCCTAATTCAGTATTGCAAATCTTAAATTTCATAATATTTTTATGAAGAGATTGTATAGAAAAAAATTAACAATTGAACTAAATGTTCTTAAACAAGTATTTTAGACATAAGTAAAGTAGCCAACTTTCACTAACTAGTAAGTTTATCAACGTGTTATTAAAAACTGAACACTTTCAAAAGAACTAATATTCATCAGTGTGTTATAAAAGCTCAGCACTTGTTACAAGAAACGATATTCATCTGTGCTATTAAAAACTCAACGCTCGTTACAAGAAATAATATTCATCAGTGTGCTATAAAAATTAACACTTGTTACAATAAATATAAAAACTCAACGTGTTACAAGAAATTATATTTATCAGAATGTTATTAAAAATCAATATTTGTGCAAGAAATAATATTCATCTGTGTTATTAAAAACTATACACTCGCTACAAGAAATAATATTCATCTGTGTTATTAAAAACTATACACTCGCTACAAAATAATATTTATCAGTGTGTTATAAAAATAAATACTTATTACACGAAATAATATTCATCAATGAGTTTTTAAAAACTCAACGCTTATTAGAAGAAATAATATTCATCAGTGTGTTATTAAAAACTCAACACTTGTTACAAGAAATGATATTCATCAGTATGTTATTAAAAACTCAACACTTGTTACAAGAAATAAAATTGAATGGAAAACCCTTATTCATGTGTGACAAATAGGATTACCCCACACCTAAATTTGCATTTCGTAATCCAATAAAAGAATAGCTAGTCTTATATCGTGATTCTGAATATCTACTTATTATTCTGTGCAATACCGATTTTGGCATTTAACACACGCAAAAATTGTTGATCATATTTTTATGACATGTGAGTAAATCTTAAGCTTAATAAAAAGAAACAAATATGCATAGCTTTTGTTCAATATTAAAAGTTTTAACACTACTTATGCTATTCTAAGACAGCGAATTTTTGTTGATATAAAGTACTACATATAGAAATGATAAAACTGTCATGTGTGTGATTGTTTTTCCATCACTTATTTTTTCAGTTGCCCAAATATTGTATTGTATTTTTATCACAAAAATGATTTTCTTGTATTACATGAATAATTTTTCAGCACAAAATTTAAAATGTATACATATATATTAATGTTCCGCATTGTAGTTTTGAAGTACATTTTTATACCTAAACCTAATATTAGAGATTTTGTTTATGTGATTTTCTAATTTATAATTGCCAACCATCCTATAATCATGAGCCTATATTTTTGAGACAATTTTGATGAACTTAAGAAAATAATAATCCTATGCACGACATATAAATTGATATGAAAGGAATGTATACATGCATTTCAGTATATGCAGTTTATTATAAAACAATA
This sequence comes from Caerostris darwini, assembly GCA_021605075.1. Lineage (NCBI taxonomy): Eukaryota > Metazoa > Arthropoda > Arachnida > Araneae > Araneidae > Caerostris > Caerostris darwini. The sequence continues at coordinate 164,507 of BPLQ01002347.1, read as the reverse complement.
TTATTCGTTGTCTACCGTTTTAGTATTCTATAACAATTATACTGATAGTAACTACCTAATACATTAAACAAAATAGATGGGAACTTTAACACACTTTATAACATATATTTGTTAACTTAAGTACATAACTATTTATATTCAATCTCTTATAATCATCCCTGTAAATATATGAATATCGTGGTTATATTATAACTCAAAGTAAAAATTAATTAACATTTTATTTGATACATTATTAATTTGAAAAATTTTAAATTTTAAACATGCAAATATTTGGACAAAGCTATTATTTTATATTAGTTCTTTTTAATAAAAATATAATGCATAAATAAAAAATAACAAAAATTTAATTATTTTTGTGATACTATTTTGTGTGGGAAATATTTGTTTAAGTTTCTTTGAAGTTTAAAGAATGCTAATTATTCCTTTTATTATGTCTCATAAAAAAATATAAGTAATTTAAATATTATGTCTCATAAAAAAATATAAGTAAATTATATTCTATGTATTTCTACCCCTAAAAGAAACATCTACCCATAAAAGAAACTGTGTAACATCACTGTTTAGTAACTTTAATCTCTAAATGAAGAAAGGTTTTAATTAAAATATGAATAACAGTCTTTTGAACACTAATGACTGTCTGACTGTCGCCATAATATATGTATATATACTGGTGCGCAAAATTTAAGTAGCTACTTGTCTTTGCCATAACTCCAAAATAAAATCCCAAGATAAATTAAATTCAGGATACAGAGCCTGTATTTTCTGTTTAAAAGATGCTGGAAGCATATAAACCCCAAAAAAGAGAACAAACGATACAATATGGAATCAAATGAAAAAAGTATTTCTCGAAAGAAAAACGTCTGTACAAATGCGTTTCTGCTCAAAAGGGAGAACAATAAACAGATGTTCCTTACAAGGATATAGCCTTACTTAACAGTAATGGTTGCTTGATACCGTCTCTCCATACTCAACACTTGATTATTCAATAGTTGTTGAGGTAAGAGTGCCAACATATCAAGCAGCATCTGTTACAGATGTAGGATGTTCTCTAGCAGATATGATCATACCGAAAGTCTGCTCCTCAAGGAATCCCATATGTGTTCTATGGAATTTAAACCAGGGGAATACGCTGGCCAATCCATTTTAGTGATATCTTCATTTTCTAGAATCTCCTCAATGTGATGAGTTAGATGTGGTTTGGTGTTATATTTCATAAAAACAAAATTTTTACCAATGGCACCTAGATACTGATGCACGAGGAGGAGAATGACTCCTTAACATTAACAGTTCGGTAACATTAACAGTTTTAGTTCAGCAAATTTGTTCATCATAATACCTCCCCAGACAAGCACATCAAAATGACCGTAACAGTCTCCTTCCCTAGTGTTAGTGGGATATAATCGTGTCCCTACCTCTCTCCATATCAACTGGTGTTGAGAATCACTTGTGACACTGAAACGACCTTCATCTAAATAAAGGATGCAACTCCATTGATCAGATGTTCAGCTTTTGCATTTCTTCCACTAATTTAAACGGTGTCTCTGATGAGCAGCTGTCAATGGGATGCAGCGTTCAGGGTGGCGGGCGAATAGGCTAACTATATGTAAGCATCTGGACTCAGTAAAACGCAACACTTGTCGTTCCTTTGAAGTATGCTGATGCTCGGCATTGTTGCCCACTCACTGTTGCTGACCTCTTTTAGCTTGCAGAACAATTTATAAGGTCTGACCCCACCAACATTTTTGACAGTGGTATCGGTGCTTAGGAAGGTTGTAAAAACTAGTAAATAGACAGTTTTGTCCATTCGAAATTCATGGGCTCCAAGATTGCTGAATATTTTACTATGTATAAAGTCACCCAGAAGGTTTATTCTAGCCATATTGTGCATATAAACTCACTTTAACTTGCAGAGACGGTATTTCATAGCATCTTTAGTCCTTCTCTTTATTGTAGTCTGGCAATGCACGTACTGTCTACATGCGTTTTACTTGCCCTCCCTCGTGACTTCTTCGAAAAATTTACATACGAATCTCCTTTCTACTGAATTGGATGTTCATTGTACGGATAGCAATAAACTCTTTTCTACAGTTTGCTGAAAAATTACATCACTGCTTAAATTTTGCACTCCAATGTAATTCGCGTATTGTAATGCAAACTAAAACAACTTCAAACCTTTCAACTTAGTGGAAACCAATGGGAGATACCAGTAATTCCTCTTTTTCATTTAATTTAAAAAAATATTATTTACCTTAGAAAAGAGGTAATAAAAATTTAATTGAAAATTTGAAAGTACTGCTTAAAACTTTTTCTGAATTTGAAAGGGAAACGAATAACAAGTTTTAACTCTTATATCTTTTAGATTTCAATAGATTTCACTTTATTCTTCTGTTTTTAATGTTATCGAATATTTAGAATAGCTCGCAAACGAATTGATGAAAGGAGAGAAATATATTACATAAAATCCAATTTATATTCTGAAGTCAATAATATGTAAAATCGTATTCACTTATTTCTAAACTACTTTATTTAACTCAAAAGGCATTGGATTAAATAACATGAGAATCTTTGTCCATTCTATAGAGAACAAAATTGGATTTACTTTTGTATAAAGTATGTTGTTTGAGATGCAATGAATTAAATTAAATTTATTAATTATTCACAAAATTCAATTTACCCAGAAAGCGTTGTTTGTCGTCATATATTCTATATTTGTTACTATATTTCTTTTTAAATCATTTACAAAATTCATTGAATTATTTAATATGCGAATTAAATTTCAATACAAAATGAGATTTCTATTTACACAGAGAAATTTTTAATTTTTTAATTTATATTGAAAACAATGATTTTCATTTGAAAATAAAAGTTCTGTAATTAACAATCCCATTACGTCCAAAGTTTTAATATAAACTTATGGTAATTAAACAAAGGTTTTGATGTTGATCTGTAATCATGGTCTTATCAATTAGTTTTAATTTTCAATCTTGAAATTGTTTCGTGAAAAGTGTGGTAAACAAAGCTGTAATTTTAGACACACTAATTAAAACACTTATGGAAACTATCATAGATTAAAAATATACTTCAAGTGTGTTTACAACGCGTTCGAGTAAACAGGCAAATTTTATATAAACATTTTCGTAATTTATTTGTTAGAAGTAATTTTAATTGGTTACTGGAAGTTTAACTCTTGAATTTAAATTTGGTAATTTAATTGGAGGTTAGCCAATTTTCGTTTCGGTTTAATATTTAGTAAATATTTTCATATTATATTTCATTAAATATATAGTTTATTGTAATAATTAATTTGTAGTAAATATAGTAGAAAAATGTAGGAAATTATATTTTCTTAACAAGACTTTCGCTTGCAATAGGTTATAAATGAAATTCCCTGAGTTTCTTTTTTATGTAATTGTAAATTGTTCTTAACATGTGAAGAAAAATTAACTTCCAGAATAAGGAAATATTAATGTTATATTTTTAATTAAAAACTAATAAAACACTATAAAAGGCGCATAAAATATAAATTTAATTTTATATCCAATGTGTTATAGAATAGTTGTGCCATGTGTAGATGCATAAATGATAAAAATGGGGAAAACATGGATAAAATTGTTAGCATTTTGATCACCTTGTGTATTTAAAAAGCTAAACACAAAAATGTCTAATTCTGTGTAAAATTAAATGTAAAAGAGAATGATCATAAAAATAGTTGAGATTAATAGTAAATATAATTTTTTTCAGTTATCAATCGCATTTTGGGAATAAAATGTACTTTTTGAATCATAAAAAACTATATTGATGTTTATATATCATTACAACTATTGACAAAGAATATTTAACTAACATTTAATTTAAGTTATTTGAAAATATTTAGCTAATATTTAATATAAGTTATTCTAAAATATTTTATTATTTAATTTGTTTTTAATATTTTAATAAAATATTCATCCTGTATGATTATTAATAACATCATTATAAGAAAATATTCATATTAGAAAATATTTGATACATATTATTAGAAAATGTTTTAATATGTATCTATTAGAAAATATTTTAATATGTATCATTACTAGAAAATGTTTTAATATGTATCTATTAAAAAATATTTTAATATGTATCATTATTAGAAAATATTTATCACGTATCAGATATCATTATTAATTAGCGTAATCATTTATTAGATATTAGAGAGTTTTTGCATACCGTACGTTAGTTACCGTAGGACGTCCGTTAGCTTTTTCTCCCTAGCGCGCATGCTCAGTTTCCTATGAGCATGCGCGCTAGGGAGAAAAAGCTAACGGACGTCTTACGGTAACTAACGTACGGTATGCAAAAACTCTCTATTGTTACTTCGGTCCTAGGCAATTCAGTTTGTAATTTAAGAATCGAAATAATTAAAAAAATAAAAAAGTTTTAAACCATGTCTCGAATAAGATTAAAAATGTGGGCCTACATTTGGGTATATTGATATCCATACATGCAACAAATCCAGTTTAAGCGCGCTCTACTTCAGTAGAATGCGAATTATATAATAAATCGATTTTTTGCGATTTGGAAGGTTTATAATAATATCGTTAAAAGAAAGAATCGTTATTGTGAAAAATGATTGAAATTATTTTGTAATATGGTTTATATTAATATAATTTTCTACTTTAATACTAATTTTATTACAGGCTAAATTCAATTTAATTAACGAGGAGATATAAAAAAGCAATTTTTATAACCAAATAACTGAGTGTTTTACGAAATGATGGCATATAACATAACAGATAACTGTTTCGTTGAACATCAAGCCAAATATCAAAGCAGGGCTCTAAGAATATATTAAATACTGAAATGTTGACCTGGAATAAATGGTTATATAAAAATATAAGCTATTATATTAATAATATTTCATTTGCTTTATAAATTATATAAATATTTTTATTTATATTTTAGGAATATAATTTTTTTATTTCTTGAAATACTAATTATAAACTCGTAAAACATTCATTTTCGAGTTAAAATCCTATTGAGAATAAAATAGGTGAAAGATATACGAATAATATCCTTTGAGATGTTCAACTATGGTTTGATTGATTTGAGTGCTCCCTTGAGTTGCGTCGTAATAGACTTCCGTCTGCCCTAAACTAGTGAAATAGATGGTAGAATGGAGTGATCTTTTGCAACATGTTTAGATGTTGTTAGACTGGCTGCATTGATGTTTTTTTGGATTTCCTCACATAAACTCATATTTAAAATTGCCTTATATATTTCTAATATAACAAGATATGATGATGGTACACAAAAGTTGTACCCTTAATGAAATCCACGGATCAAATGCTATGGAATTCTGTAAGAGCTTCTGCGGTACGAAAAAAATATTAATTTGAGGAAATAGTTTTTAATAATCATACAATGTTTCTATTAATTGAAAAAAACTAATTCAATTTAAGAATATTCTTTGAGATGTTCAACCATGGTTGGATTGATTTGAGTGCTCCCATGAGTAATAGATTTCCATCTGCCCTAAGCTAGAGAAATAAATGGTAGAATGGGGTGATCTTTTGCAACATGCTTAGATATTGTTAGACTCGTTGCGTGTATGCTTTTCTGGGGTTTCTCCACATAAACTTTAAAATCCATATTTAAAGTTGTTTACTTAAATAAAGTCCCTGATGTACTTATTATATAACAATAATGATGATACACTGAAGTTATACCCTTAACGAATTTCACGGATCTAATGCTGTTGTAAGGGCTTTTGCAATAGAAAAAAATTAATTTCAGGAAATAACTTCAATAATCGTACAATGTTTTCAATACAGTGAATTATTAATATACAATTACGTTTATATATTAATAATATAGTGCATTGAAAACAATATAAAAATTTATTGAAGAAACTAATTCAATTCAAGAAGCCAACAGTTCTGAAAAATACATTTAATTTTGGATTTGTTAATAATTTTAAAATTGAACTTTTGTTTTGAAGAACATAATAAGCGTTTCTAATAATTGCTTTTAAGACTGCATTATTGATGACTGATTTTAAGACTGTCTATTTATACAAAATTTCAGATGACTTTGATATTTATACTTATTTTTATAAGGAAGGTTTTTAAATGATAATGTAAACTTTCAAAGACCGCGTTATAATATATCACAACAAACTAATTAAAAACATATATGAAGGGGTTTTTAATACTTTTAATCTAGAAATTTTAATATATTGTTGTCAAATTGACACTATATTTTTTCATGAACAAAAGACAGAAAGCATAGCGATTACGAAACAACAGAAAGCTATTGATACGAGGGATTTAAATAACAAAAGTTAAATTCTTCATTCAAATACAAATCATATTTTAATTAATTAAAAATATGCATGTATGCAAATTAATTCCGTTTTTAGTATTCATTATATTTCTTCTTCTTAAGCATAATTTAATCAGAATCCAATTTTGATTAATTTTCTTTCCGTTTTATCGCTTTTTCCTGTCGCAATTATAAGCAGAAAAGGATGAAATTGAAACAGCGCAAGAGAGTTTTAGAACATAATTAATTTTACCACATAAATTTTTCAGCGTTTTTTTTTTTTTTTTTTCGAGAATTTAGGAATGTTGTTTTCATATAATTTTAAATGCTTCAATACAATGTAGAAATTTTTTACGTGGAGTAATTTCAGAAATTCAAAAGACGAATTAAAAATTTAGTTATATTCAGATGGAAATAATATTCAATTATAAATGAAATTCTAAGGAAATTGGTCCAAACCCTTTATTTTCAAACTATATAAAAATAAATAACATTTATATTCCTACAAAACTAAATATAATGAAAATTCACTTAATAAAATTATTTAAAATCATATTTTCTTTCAAAAATATATTATTATTAATTACTTCATTGTATTTATTTACAAAACTTATGCATCTGAATGAAAAATATGCCCCAAAAATAACACCGACAATTCTTTTAGACAATTAATTAGTATTCTTAATTCATTGAATATAAAATTTTCAACTGCTATTAAATTTAAAAATGGTTATTATCATTTCTGCTTTTTAACTGAATATAATGTTTTATAAATTGAATCGATTAATTTTGTATATAACAAAGCTTTAGATTATTAAAATATTAAGAAAACATTTATAATGTGGTTTTATATAAAACTGCCAGTTCTATGCACAAGGTTTTGTGATTTAGTTATTTAAACTAAATTAAATTTTAAATATAAAATAATAATAAATATAAAACGACGTTTTAACACAATTTAAGTAAATGTAAATTTATGATGGTAAATGTTTTAAATTAGTTGTTACGTTTTCTTATCATTTTTATTGCATCATTTAACATTAATCTAAGTAAAAATCTTGTTATGAATATGAATAATATAAAAAAAAAAATAAATAGAAGGGAAGTATACTGTTCAAATAAACATAAATATATTTAACATATTTAAAAGTACATAGAAGGTTCATTTCATAACGCACATTTTTAATCTTTTTAATCTTTAATTTTTATAATTATAATAATAAATGCATTATAGTTCTATATTTTCAATTACAAATATGGAAATCTAAATATCATTTTTACATTTTACCATGTCTTTGAGATAATGTTAATCATTATTCTTTTAGCTGTAAAATTTGCTTTAGAATTTATCTTATTTTTTTAATTTGTTCTTTAAGAAGTTTTTATTGAAATCGTTCTCAGAAGTAATTTTAAAATTTGTAAATAGCAATAGACTTTTCCATTTAAAAGTGCTATTATTATTTAAATTAATTATCATTAATATAATGCATTAAATTTTCAAATTATAATTAAACCTTAACAATTATTATTGCTGTAAAGTTCTGATATTTAATTGAATATAAAAGGTATACTTCATTTTGTATTACAGTTGAAAGATACTTTGATTTTTGTTGTTTAAAAAGTAAAAGCTTTTTTTTATCTTTTACCATACAAAAATGAGTAGAACATTTTGATAATAAAATCTAAGTTGTCACTATTTTGAGAAATATTTATATTGCAAATTGAATAAATAAATCTTTTCATGTTTTCAGAATTTTTCAGAATAAATATATTTTACTGAACTTACATACATATGTTTTCAAAAGAATTTCATTTCAATAAAATAATATTTCTATAAATTCTAATTTTTTTTAGTAATTTATTTTATAATAATATTTTCCACAACTTTAAAGCAATTTTTCTCTCTCATTTATGTATATTATGTCATCTAATATATCATATTTTAAAAAGTTAGTATTTTTAAAACGTGTATTCTATTAATCACATTATTAAATAGATGATCATTAAACGTTATAATTATATAATGATTAATGAATTATTTGCTGTTCTATATTTGGTCTTAAAATATTCACAAAGAGGAGTTAAAGAATAAAATTCATTAATTTCAAGAAATAAAAAAAAAAAAAAAAAAAGAAAGAAATCTTCCTTAATTGCTATTTGCACATAAAACCCATTAAGGTATTTCTAAAAATTAGAGTTTAAATCATTAACCTGATATACATTCTCAAAAAATTGAAACTATATTCCATAATTTTAATTATTCCTATTAATAATATTTCTTAATTATAATTCTTAATTCGTAATTCATAATTCTTAATTATTTTTATTATTTTTTTAAATAACGTAATCTTTTATTACAACGAAATCTTAAGTATTTAAAACTTATTGGTCAAAATAAATAGTATAATGTGCCAGAAACTATTAACACTTAGATTTGTTGAGTACTTGTTTATTTTGAACAGTGGTTCTTAATCATTTTTGTTCCATCCGTGGACCTTTTTTTGGGATGTAAAATGAAATGAATGCACGGATCACTTTCAGAATAATATTTATTTATGCCTAAAATAATATGAAATAATTAAATTATAATAAAAACAACTAGTGAAAAATTTCATACATAAGACACATCAAATAATAATTAGTTTAAAAATTTTTCAAATATTATAATTGAAAACTTGCAAGTACCAATACTGATGTTGTATATTTCGAATGAAATTGATACAACAATATTCTGAAGTGGTACAACAAATAGGATTAGTAATTTTCAAAATTTCATTTATAAATTTCTACTAATGGAGAATTTTAGTAACTTGAAAATCTGATTATATTTGAAACTTTACGTTGTCTGTAACAGTCTTTTAGAGAATTTTACTGGGGAGGAAATTTAATGGGACCTTGCATAGTGCCATAACAGGAAAGTGGTAATTAAGAAAAGGAGCAAAGTGGTAATTAGAATATTTCGCTAAATTTAATTTCTCAGACTTTTTATTACGCATTAAAACATGTGCAAAATATATGAGGAAGAAGGCCGAGTGGCTAGGTAGCACATGTTTCGGGTTCATGGATGTTTGTAGTGGTTCGGAATCCCCTTTAAACCGTAGGTCCCGGTCTAATAGGATCGTAGAGCGTTGCGGGGGCAGTGTTACTCCGCGTCCGTGGCTTATCTTCAAGTTACACGCGCCCCTTGGGTAATGCAAAGGGAGTAACGTCTGTTCAGCGCTTGCCTTAAGGCATCCAAGACAGCTGTCTACGTGTTTGCCAGCTGCATTAGAAAGAAAAAAAAAATATATGAGGCATAATTAATGTGCTTTTAATAATATTTATAATTCTTTTTCAAACTAAATTTTTTATATGCTATAAGCTGATGTAACATTATATGCTATATAAACATTAACATTATGTGTTATTAAACATATTATATAACATTATGTGTTGTTAAACATGTTATATAACATGCGTTGTTAAACATGTTATATAACATTCGGTATTATTAAACATGTTCTATAACATGCTTTATCAAATATGTTACATAACATTATGTGTTATCAAACACGTTATATAACATTCTGTATTATTAACATGTTATATAACATTATGTGTTATGAAACACGTTATATAACATTATGTGCTATCAAATATATTATATAACATTATGTGTTATCAAACACGTTATATAACATTCTGTATTATTAATATTATGTGTTATTAAACGTTATATAACATTAAATGTTACACTTATAGAATTAAAGACATAAATATTTTACCTTTTTTATACAAGAGGCTTAACAATTAGTAAAATATTTCGATGAAAATTCATCAGATTTGAGAAATACAAAGCGAAATCCTGTAAGAGACATATTACTATGTCCTTTAAAAATGTATTGATGTGCACAATTGCAACTAATGGTATCATAATTTATTGCTGTGATTCATATACGAAATTCAAAAATTAATTAAACTAATTTTTTTTTCTTATACAACCCCGCAGACTCAGACAGAATCTATGTGTCCGTAGATAAGGACTCATGCTAAAGACGAGTATTTTAAGCAAACAAACAATAATAAAGAGACTTTCCTTTCTGTTTAAGAAGTTGTCAAGTTTCATCTAAATGATTTATGGACAAATTCTGGTTGAATAGAAAAGTACAAATTTCTCAGATTCAATTTTCAAGCACACATTTTACCTCGCATGTTTCATATACTTCATGTTTGAATTATTTATGCCCATATGTTGAGAATATTTCATTCTTAGAGACATATATTTATCTGCACATCTCTTTCCATTTGTTTAGTCTTCGAGTTCTTCGGAATGAAACTGGATACATTCTAGTACAAGAAAGAAAAAGACAAGAAAAAGCTTTCTTAGAAGCATTCTGAGATGTTATTCATTTTACGTCATGCGATGTAGAATTTCCTTAAAAACATTTGTGGAAACATCACTAGATGTTACATTCAAAGATTCAAAAATATTTTTAGAATGCCTACGTATGTCCTTTTGCACAAATAAAATGGAATGCATTTTTTTTTTTTAGAATATATTTTCCTTAATCTAAAAGGAAATAGAGAAAAAGTATTTTTTTAAAGTATTGTAATTTATATATAATATGAAAAATATTTTTCTACCATCAAAATAATTTTTCATTTATTTTATAAGATTCATATTATGAAAAAAATATTTCAATAATATGAATCTTATAAAATGAGTGATTAATTTTTTTGGTTTTATTTAGAGATATTGTTATTATTTTCATTAAATAATTGAAATATTTTAATGCTTAAAATTGTTTCAAATAATGCAAATGATATGATAATAACAATTGTTTAACTTAACGTAATAAAGAATTTTTTCCAAAAAAAAAAATACGATTTTTTTTAAATGAGTTATAACAAATTGTTATATTTAAGAAGTATGTCGTAATATGATACCAATACTAACAGTCAAAATAATAAATTTAAGCTATTTGTTCTTAACAGCATTCTTTATTTATTGACATAAATGATACTTTTATACAATGTTTGGTAAGAAATAAATAATTCTGAAATAATTGCATCTTCTAGTTTAGTTATTTTGTTTTCAACCGAATGTTTTAGTAAACTTCTTTGAGTTGCTGTTTTTAAATGTAAGATATTTTGACCTGAGATAATTTGCCACTAGAACAGCAGACATTTAGCATATTTAGCATAAATTGGGATGGGGGAGTTAGCTGTACTCCCCTCTTCTTTGAGAGAAGGACCCCTGATTCAGCAACTCTTGTCAGGCTTTCAACCAAGCCAATGTCTTCCAGCTTCGTAGCCATTGTCCTATCCAGCTCGTTCCTCAAGCTCCATACTCTTTGAGTAAAATGCACAAATTTCCAATCAAAACATATTGTGTTGCATTCTATAAGCATATAATTTCTTTCAGAGTATGGTACAGTAGTCTATTCCTCTATATAAAAATGCAACAATTGAAATTTTTCTACTTTATTTATAAATACGATAAATATTTTATTATGTTTATGAGATCAAAGTGATTTAATTATAGAAATAACACGTTTTCAATCAAACAAATTAATATTTTCATAACTCAAAGTTAGTTAAGCATAGCAAATTTCCTATTAAAATAATAACAAATACTTCATAACATTTAATTAGAATGAAAAAGTGTATATAAAAAGACAAATTACAAAATGTTTGGAAATGAATTTAAAGTTAGGAGAAAATAATTTATAATCAGGTAGAATATGCACAGTAACATCAGTTAAAATGCTTGACTATACCTAAGTTAAATGTCTTGATACATCTAAATTTAATGTCTAAATGATAACTTGGTAAATGTCTGAGTAATAACTGTATAAGTTAATATCTCCAGAAATTGAATGTTCAGAAAGACGGAGTAATAGGCAATATTTATTAACTATTACACTTTATGCACCAACTATTGGGGCCTATTACGTACTCAGCTGCTAAGCAGTGTTGCTGGCTGTTTTTATTTTACATCTTGCCCCAGTATCCAGATCTATGTAACCCCACCCATACCAGTTAAAAGGGTGAGAGGGGTAAAAATAACATTAAAAAAATTAAATTGAAAAAAAATTCCAATTATGGAATTGCATGAATACATTGAATTTTATATGATGCTACATAACTAATATAAGCATAAGTGAAACACACGATATATAAAAGCAATAAACAATGGTTATATTATATGGAAAGATTTACAAATATTATGACACTTTTAGTATATGGAGTATAAAATAACAAATATTATTGTTTAAAGTAAAATGATGGTCATATAGAAATCAGTTATTATTTTAAGAGTAATGGTTTCTTGGAATGATTAATTGTTTATTTTCTTCGATAAAGTTTATTAAATTGTTGAGTTTCCATTTGGTCTGTGTGTTGTAAATAATATTTACTTGTCATGAATGTAAAATTGTCCAAAGGGGATTTTAAAATGTCATGAGTCTTTTTAAAAGGAAAGTAGTTATACATTGGAGTGGTTCATCAGTTCCTACACAGGAGCAGAAATAATCATCTAAATAGTTACATCTTTTCCGGTATATTGGGAATAGACCGTGACCACTTATAAATGCAATTTCTTCTCTAGAAAATATTTAATAATCTGTTGAGACTTTAAATAAAACCTAGAAAAAATAACTCGTCAAGTATTGCTGAGTTCCAGTCTTGTTGTTAATCATCTATTAAAGATTGGTGCCCTTTTTTTCGACTACTGAGCAATATTCCGGTTCTATCTTTTAAGATAGCCACCAGTCTTTCACACAGATGTACTTGTATTTTGAAGGAAACCTTCAAAGCACGGGAAACTGCACTGCAATTGTTATCAAACTCTTAGGGCTACACTTTTCAAATTACGTCCCTCCTCAAGTATTTCGATCACTCTCCCACGTGTGAAATCTTCCAGATAAGTTACCTTTAGCCACGCTACACATTACAATTTGAAGGAAAAATTTCTAATACTACCCTCCTTTTGATTATGGTCATGAGTTGCCCCAGACGACTGGATGGCCTTTACGTGTTCTCACGTGATCTGTGATAACTTTTTTCTGCCGTTTGTAAACAAATTCTGCTTTTACCGATTTGGGTGTTCAATATTGTAATCACTACAATTTGTTTGCCCGATTGCCCGTCTGATGCAAAATTATTGCCGCGTTTAAATTTTTCTTGATAGTTTAGTATAAATAAAGCTAATGGAGCTTTTCAGGTTTTTTTTTATTTCGTTGCTAATTGGAAACAAACTGAACTGTCGTTTAAACTGGATAGAGTGACAAAGAAACACTGTAGTGTTGTCGATTGTTTGTGCAGCTGGATCTGGGTGTGGTTAGGATGAGACTTGAGACACAAGTTTAAGGACAAACAGTTTTATTTACACGTGCACAAACACCACATACACATACAATAATTAACACATTTAAAGATATATACTCATACATTCGTAGAAAGGTTCCACTTCTAAGACGAAAATAAAGATATTTTCTCTCAGGATGAGACATTGTAAACTAAAAGGTTTTCAGGGGCAGCGCCAGTTGGGCTGTACTTCCTCTCGGGTGAGAGTCTCGATGCCTACTGACCATTTCTCCTGAACGCCACAAGGGGCGTTCTTGCAGTGCGTAGGAGGAAGCGTGGTTATAACAATAATTATATTACAGTATTTTTCGTTAATAGCTTTATTTTAAAAAATTGAGCCAGATTTTAATTTTTCCATTTTTTTCTACTTTGGATATCTAAATAATATTAAGCCCCCTCCCTACAAAAAAAAGAATCTCATCCATTAAAAAGTTTAATATTGAAAGATAAAATTTCAAACATCACTAAAAAATATTAAAGAAATAATTGAACTATGAAATTCAAACAAATCTACTAGCAGTATGAAAAAAAATGCTTTCTTCACACATTAAATGATGACTAATTTGTATTGAAACTAAGAAATCTAATATAAAGTAATTCCAGTACATTTTAATGAACATAGGAATTTTATATTGAAAGATTAAGCCTTTTGTAATAGAGTAAATTTTAAACCTACTACTTATCACACTTGTTATTCAATATAGGTGTTGTATAAATTTTTAGTCAGATAATGCATCTAAATTATTAAACTATTAATCGCGACTCATATAATTGATGTATTAAAATTAATTTATGTATTAAAACTTTAAAAGGTGCTGAAATGTAAGAAGATTTAAATCTATTAAGAAGCTTAATTTTCTGCCATTATCAACAAGATAGGATAATAATTTACCAAGTCAGTACGATTATTAATGATCAAATGACGACTAAGATTTCTCTTAAGATATCTCGTATTGACTTGTGATTTCCAGTAGAGGATCTGAATGATCTCTAACGTACTTGAAATATTTTAAGCAGGAATTCCAATGATTAGGAATTTTAATAAATATTAATTCTATTTTCCATATTTTAAGCTGGAATTTTAATTTGGAAAAGGCATTTCACGTGTAATTTGAGCAGCTTAAATGGAGTAAAGCGTTGGCTGAGAGGCGAAAAGCTTAGTTCATACTCATTCATCTTAGAATTTCACGGTGACTACGAACAGATTAAATACTTTTCAGACATTATTTTTAGGATTTTATGAAAGAATAATCCTGTCTAGAAAAGGTTTTAGTAAATTTCATTACGCAATTCGTCTACTAGTTTCTTTATTACCACAAATATTTATTTTTCTTGAAATCAACAGAAGAATTACGAAATGTAGAAAGGAATTGATGGTGAATAAAACTGATTTGCTTTATTTGATATTGTTAATGTGGTTTTCAATTAGCAGTGTTCCAAAATTCTAATTTATTTCTTAGTTTAAAATATGTTTAAATCATTTAATATTTAAGCATAATGAATTGTAATTATTAATAAGATTTTACCTAACTAACATGGGTTACTGTTTTCCTTTCGTTCCTAGCTAAAACTATTGTATTTAATTAAAAAATTTATTATGATTTCAAATGAAAGTTTAATATTTATCTCGTTTGTTTTTTATAATATCTTATTTATATTATTATGGTAGCTTGTATATATTAAGTAAATTGTAAAACGGAGCTATGTTTTAATATTTACATTACTTTTTTAGCATTAAAACTTGCATAAAACGCTTATTTTCTAACAACTTTTTTTAATAGGTGACCTTAGCAGTATTTTTTTTTAAAAAGAAGCACAAATTTAAAGTTTACTTCTCTTTCCAACTAAATTTAATATTTTGTGTGATGATTTTGAATGACAATGAGTACTCTGTTCTTAACAAAATTGCTGTTTGTAAATTTAATAGTTCGATTATTATAAAGTTACAAGCATTCTATTGCTTGATTAGTTAGGCCCATCAAGATTTGAAGTTGGAGGAAGAGGTTCCCTGTTCGAAATTTGATACCTCAAAATAAGTGTTATTTAAAATAATAGATTAATTTGTAGCGTTACGGTCATTGTTCACACATTTTAGGCTAATTAGGCCAGGAACTTCAGTTTAACGTCGATTCCGTGCCACTAACAAACATTCATGCCACTTCCAGCATTCGAACCTGACGGCTGTGGTACCAAAGGCCAGATAACTAGCCAATTGGCCATCAGAAAGCAGTATTAGTTTGAGGAGCGCTCGATATACTACACTGAATAAGAAGTAGACATGCACATTTTACAATATGCACAATATGCACATTCACCACTGTCGGTTTCTATACGGGCATAACTTCCTCATGTATGTTTTTAAGCTTGACTATTCTTCTAATTTCTAACAAAGTAATGCAGATTAATTAAATAATCCTTTATATACCTATCCACACAACTGACGTGAAATCAAAAGTCTTACGCGAGGCATACAAAATAAAAATAAAATTTTAAAGGTTAATATTTACCAAACTTGCCTCTTACTTTTATGAAATTTTAATTTTTTTAGGGTATTCAAAATTCGATTGAAATTAATGTATTTATAATACTCTTAATGACGATGATTCTTCCTTATTTGAAGGGGCTACGTTGATGCATATTTAAAGTTTAATTACACTTAACAAACTACAACCAAAATTTACCGTCCTCAAATAGTCTATCCTCTCCCAGCAAAGCCGTCAATATTTCAACTCTTTCTTTTGCCGGATCTCTTACTGCCCCATCTCCGGATGTTCGAAATATGATAGTCACCGGGGTGGCAATAATGTTCCAAGGTGGGGCGGAAGCAATAGTTCATTGCGCCTCACGCCTTTCTTCCAGTTTCGATTAATAGACGTTGTCCCTCACATAGAAACTGTATTTCAATGTCGACACCGTGCAGTCTCTCTGTTTTTCTCTAAGAACCACATAAGTCAATTTGTTTGCGTTCCACAAGTAAAATATATTACATTATACAGCTTTACACATGATAATAGAATAGAAGGGAAAAGGTACTTGCATGATAAACAAATGCAGAGTCAAAAATAATTGGCATACAACGCTAAGTAAAAATAGAAATACACGTTTTTTTTATTAAACTTCTTAATCATTTATAAATTTATGTTAGACGGATACTTAGAAATTACCCAACATATCATTGTAATATTTTATCCATTAGAATGTATTCACAGCCTAAAACAAAACATAAACAAATTTTTAACAATTATTTTTCCTTCCATCGAATAACTTTGATAATTTCATAATTTTTCATGTTTACTTATCAAATTAACTCTGACCATAATTGTGATAAACTACAATTGACTAGAATTGTGATTTAAAAATAGAGTGGAATATTAGCATGCTTTGTTTCTACAGGAGGTACAATGCCAAGTCTTACAATCATTTTTCTACCACTTGAATGTAGCAATTTTTTCGGTATCACTGACATCTGTAGTACTGTAATCTCTTCCACTATCCATAATCCTAGAAATTTGGGATCTCCCACTCTTAAATCAATCCAGCGACATGATGGCCAATTGGCTAGCGCTCTGGCCATTGGTACCACAGGTTTCAGGTTCGTCTCCTGACATGGATGTTTGTTACTGGTTCGAAATATACTTTAAGCTGTAGGTGACCATAGAACGGCAAACCAAACCTAAATCAATCCATTGGAATTCATCATTACGCTACAATTTGATGATTTGATAAAATAAACCGAATTTATTATATTCTATTCTTAATTCTACCGAATTTATTATTTTCTATTCTTAATTCTACTGAATTTATTATCTTCTATTTTTAATTCTACCGAAATTATTATCTTCAATTCTTAATTCTACAGAATTTATTTTCGTCTATTCTTAATTCTATTGAATTTATTATCTTCTATTCTGAATTCTACCGAATTTATTATCTTCTATACTTGAATTTGTACAAAAAATTCAACGATCAGCAGCAAAATAATATTAAAAGTAATCAAGAAAGGAAAATTGGAAAAAGCAAAAATTTCTTAGCGGTAAAAGTCAATACTTGATATCTAACGTTTGTAAAATTAAATTTAAAAAAAAAAGCACAGAATATAATAATAAAACAATTTTCACGTCTAAAAAGTATTAAAAACTTAAAACGTGTTATTTTTCATTAGCAATAGGCTATGTAATCCTCTAATATGAACTTTTTTTTTCTTTTTTGGTATGAACATTGATTAAAAATGGCCAACTAAGATAAAGTAAAATCGATCTGTTCTCTTATGTGCTAATTTTTTTGCTTTCTTCCTTCCCAAACCTTGTAATATTTGCTAATTGTCTCTACTGTCTATCAGCCTTATTTATTGTTTTAGAAAAATGTAATTTTCTGTCGTCACCCGAGGGCTTAAGAAACAAAGCATAAACTGTTTTTGACAAGACACTGAGGATTTTCTTTATCTCTTGGACATTCACTTCCTTTATATCGCAATACTTTGTACAGAATCTTTAGATAGAATGTTTTTGAAGTTATGTCAAACTTTTGAAACCATGGCAACTATTAAAGATTTCGAAAGAACACAAAAGGAAAGATGGGCTTATTGAAATTACTTATTAAACTACACCACTATATATATTGCTGCAACAATATATCGTTGACTTTAAAAGTTTTAATTAAAACAATTTTGCTGTTTGCACACATTAAAGTCCTGATAAATTAAAATTCCTTTTAACCATTTTTGCATTGAAAGCACTGAAAAAGAATATTTATCAATTGCTTTATTTCTTTATGTTGATGAGTTAAGTAGTATTCTTCTCATTAGATCTCTAGAAAAGTTCATTATTTATGAAATATTTAAAAAAAAGAAACATTAACTAAAGGAGTTCCAATTTGGATTACTCGAAATCTACCTTATGTGCTTATTAATTTTTGTCCTTTCAAGCCTATTTATGTTTGTTAATTTTTCATTATTCTTTCCAACTGTTTTAGAAAAAAGTAATTTTCAGTTTTCACTCTGAGTCTATTTTATTATTACTGTAACTTATTGAGAAAAAGTAATTCGATTAATCAAGAGTTTGTAAAATAAAACATAAACTATTTCTGACAAAATTCCGAGAATATCCTTTTTCTCCAAAAATTAGTTCAAACACATTTAATTTAAGTAAGAATAAATTTTACGGAATTCGGAGAGGGGAGAATAAATTCTTTTGAGGTATTGTCTAAATTAAAGAATACTTCTGTAATCATGGTAACTATTAAAGATTCTAGAAGAAAAAGGAGAAAAAAAAGCATGAATTGATTGTACTTAAGTAGATACAAAATTCCTGTAGTGGCAATAATTAAGTGGAATTGAGAATATAATTCAGAATATTTCAGCTTTCTCTGTGTGGAGTAATAATACTAATCAGGAACAATTTAGTTCATTTGTTTCGTATTAATGGATCAAATAGCTATTTTACTATAAAATGTTAAATAATTCTTAAATAGTTTTTTATTAAAGCAACATGGTTTTAAAAACTGCTTTTTTAAAGATATGTATATATATATATATATATCCTTAAAAAAGCAATTTTACTTTGCTTCCATTAATACTTTGTCATCCAACTAATTTCTTAATGGCCTTGTCACCACGGTATCAGGTTGTGTGGTAATACAAAAAGGGTGGTTCATATGGTTGTGGCACGTGATTAAAAATTTTCTATAAAATCAGCTCTCTCGCAGATTTGCCATTTATTAGTTTTAGTCCTTACCTCCTTTAAGCTGAAGGCTTATTGGTTCTTCCATGTTATCTGAATATGTCGCTAGAATTGTTTTGACTTGGATCCAGTCATCTAGTGAGCAGAAACAGTATGACTTACAACGAACGTCTTAATGTACATATTCCTTGATATATCTTCAGGATATTGCAATTAATTTCTCAAAGGTTTTTGTTGATAACTTATTTTTCATATTTTTGTATATTTTTTTATGTCTCTTCTTCGATTTTCCTCTCCAGGTTTTTGCTATTCACCATTCGGTATTTGTGTATGTCTAATGAATCTCAGTTTCATAGCTGCAGCATATGCCCACTTTGCATCTTGAAAAAATTCATTTTCAATTTTCCTTTTTTATCTGTTTTTGGTGTTTTTTTTTTCAATTTCTTCTATTAGCTCACACTCTCCCTATATATATCTTGTTCAAATTTTTAATCGTTAATAAAATACTTTTTATTCATCCACTCAAGTTCAAAAGCATTTTTTTGAGCATGTAGTGGATGACACTTGATGTTAATACAGTTTTTTCAAATATTAATTCCTTCATTAAATTTAATTAATTAATTTTAGTTTTTTTTGGATTTAAGTTGCATATATCTACCGATAGATGGCGCCAGATAAACTTTAAAAAATAAATGAAAATTATTTATAAAGTTATTTACTTTCTTCAATATAGTGAAAAATTAAAATATTTTTATATTACTTGTTATGTGACTAAACATGAAGCATATGAAAATTTATAAATAGTGAATGCTATAATGGTTTTGTCATACAGATCGATTGAGCTTTTAAAGAGACAAATTTTTTTTTGATTTTTTCTTGTATGTTTGCATTTTTTGTAGGCTTTGCCCTATATACATTATTTTCAATTAAAAGGATGAGTAAAGATATAGTTTTGTTGAATATAAGACACTTCTACATCATAAGATATAATAGGTTTATAAAAACCTGATATTTTAGTGCGTGAGAAGATTTTAAAGTTAGGTTAGGAAAATACATCTTATGATGAGATTGAAAACGTGATCAGAATTTTGTCACTCTTTATTTTTTTATATATAATCTTTTTATAAATTAGTCATTTTGGTGTAGTCTTACAATGCTGTCCTTTGACTAAGAAATTCTATTTTTTTCAGCAATTTGTTTTTGAAAATAATATCAAATGTAGGATAGTAAAGTTATCTGAATGCTGTAAGCAGAATTTAAAGTTATACATAATTAAACTTAAATGCATAATTAATAAACTTATTTTGCATATTAAAAACATGCCGTCCTATTCTTATTTTACTTGATGGAAATGCAAATTTTTCCAAAAGCACACGTTGTACAAAGAATTGTGAATCTATAATCTAATATGAAAAAGATAACATTTGAAATTTTATTGTATTTCATTGTATTTTATTGTAACATTTAAATTTTGTAATTAGAAGTCGAGTTGATGATGATACTGATTATTCACAAATGAGTTCAGATATTTAGTTTAATAAATTTAAAAGGTCTATATAATATATTTCAGCTAATAATTCAGTTAAGACCGAAATAAACATATATAAGGTACTTATACTGAATCGTTATTATTTATTCCTGTTGCAAAGGTAACAAAATCGATTTAGAGAGCGATAACATTACTTTTTGTCACATTTCATCTGCAAGTTATTACCTCGAAAAGGAAACCTTAACATGTATGAAGAAACAACATGTTCCCTTACCCTTAACCCAGTCGAACAGAAGTTCTAGAAAGTTCTTAAATAGGCTACTTCTATCTTCATTCCTCTCTCTGTTGCTTAATCCTGGGCTTTGTTGAAATGCCTTACAAGAAAAGTAGGAATAGCTTTGTGCTGATGTCAGTGAAACAAGCTTTAACAGTATGTGACAAGATACTGGTTCAGTAGGCAACGTAGAGGAAACATATTTCTCATTGGTATTTACTGTTTTCACATATGTATATCTGCAAAATTTCAGCATCTTTCAAGTGATTTTAAATCTGTTTTCACGTATTTATTTCTATGCTTAGTTATGGAAGTGAACATTGATAAAGTGGTTTTAATATTAAAAAATGTGTTGTTTGATTCCAACTGTGCAACTATAACAGAAAACATGCTCCACAAATTTATTATTTCTTCATAAATATTCGGTAACATTGTAATTGAAGCACATGTTTTATAACTGTAATTACATTAATATGCTCTATGAAGCAGCACAACATCCATATACTTGTATTATCAAACATTTGATTGTTTTCATGGAAAAATATACTACTATACTTATATTTAAACATTGTAAACCGTCATATGTACTTCTACTTAAGAAATTTTTTCTGATTCTGAACTTTTTTTACAAATTATCTATTCAATTTTTTAACAGGTTTTCTGATTCTGAATTTTTTTTCTGTTTATCCATTCAATTTTTTAAGAGGTTTTCTGATTCTGAATTTTTTTTCTGTTTATCCATTCAATTTTTTAAGAGTTTTCTGATTCTGAATTTTTTTTTCTGTTTATGCATTCAATTTTTTAAGAGTTTTTCTGATTAATTTACAGTTTCTTATATTCTATATTTTTCTACTACTTGTCTTATTTTTGAATAAAATTAAATTTTTTGTAATCATGGAAAAATAAGTTAAGTTGGAAAGTACCTTTGCATTGCTGAATAATACGTTAGTCAGCTTATTACATACAATCAAACAATGATCCTTTATTAACCCATTGCTAATTAAAAAACATCTTTTTGAATTCTATCATAATTGGCATAAAGCAATAATAAAGAGAAGAAAAGAAAATTTTTACGACAAGCACACACAATTCATATGGTTTTTTGGAGTATTCCCTTTTTAAAAATGGCAATTCTGGCTATGAGCCTTAATGGCAATAGTCACCAGAGAATCTTTCAATTAAGCCTAAATTACAGAGGGTGATTAGGCGTAGCACATTTTCTCCTTGAAAGTATTTTCAGAGAATAAAGTGCATTCTATAGAGACAGCATAATTGGTCAAGGGATTCCTCATTCACGTTCTCAAATTGAATTTCTGAGTATAGCTTTTTATGGTGCATAATAATAAAGCTAAAAGAGCCATTTTGAAAAGGTGATAAAATTATCACATGCAAAGTAATAGAATTAATTTTTTATCACATCCATTAAGTGCTTTTTGCAAAAACGTCAGGCCATGAGTTATAAATCCTTGAAACTTTTGGCTTTCAGTTAATTCAAGTATTAAATTGAATAAGATAAATTTCGCTTCATTGGAATTCAGAATAAGATAAATTTCGCTTTCAATTAATTTTAAATGTATTTTTATTGAAATTTCTGAATTTTTCAAGATTAAAATGTTTAATTTTCACATTTTAAAACTACTTGTTTAAATACATTCCATAAACAATGTTTTTTACATTCCCTACAAAAGTGAAAAGGTTGAACAATACATTTTATTCTAAGAAAAAGAGTGAACTAAGAAAAAATTGGCTTAAAAGCACGTATTATATTTGTTTTATAAAGGTCTTTTAATGAAAATCAACTGTATTGTCATATCAGTCAACAACAATGTGAAATAGTTTATTGTTTCCTTTTTTACAAATCGTTAGAAAATTTATGTGCATCAAGCAACTGTATATTGTTGGTGTTTTCTTTTTTTCATGATATTATAACGAATTATATTCAAAAGGCTTCCATAAAACCACACCTTTTCTGTTGATAGTTTAAAAAAAATTCGTATTGATTGAACTTGATGTAGTTATGCAAACAAATATATTTGTGCTTTCACAAACATTTTATCAGAACTATCTACATCAGTACATTTACTACTGAAATAAATTTTATTTCAAATCTAATTAAACAATGTTTAAGCATCAAAATAAAAATAAAATATTCTGAAAACAAAAAAATCTTTTTGACCCAAATAATCCAAATTCTACTAGTTTAATTATACGTAAAGTTTTCATGCTTAACACATTTAATTTTCATATTTTGAAACTACTTATTTAAATACAACCCATCAACAATGTTTTTTACATTCCCAACAAAGGAGAAAAGGTTCAACAATACAATTTATTATAAGAAAAAGAACGAAGAAAAAATTCCATTAAAACACGTTATATATTCGTTTTATAAAGGTCTTTTAATAAAAATTAACTATATCGTCATATCAGTCAATAAAAATGAGAAATAGTATATTGTTTCATTTTTTACAAATCTTTAAATAATTTGTGTGTATCAAGCAACTTTATTAATGAAGTAATAAAGTTGCTTGATAATTATTTATAATTATTTTTCCTGATAATAATTTATGTGTGACAAGCAACTTTATTACTTTATTATTGAAGCAATAAAGTTGCTTTTTATATAGAACTTTTTTTCAGGACATTGAAATGAATTATTGTTCATTAATTATTATTATTATTATTCCTTTCCTGTTAATAGTTTAAAAAAAATTCGAATTGCTTGAACTCTATGTTGTTAAGCAACAAAAATATTTGTGTTTTCACAAACATTTAATCAGAACTACTTACTACTGAAATAAATTTAATTTCAAACCTAATTAAACATTGTTTAAGTATCAAAATAAAAAAAAATATTCGGAAAACATTCAAGTCTTTTTCACCCAAATCATACAAATTTTATTCGTTTAAATATACTTATAGTTTTCATGATTAAAATATTTAATTTTTGAATACTAATTATTATTTAATTTTATTATTATTATTATTTAATTTGAAACTATTTAAATACATTCCATCAACAATGTTTTTTACATTCCCCACTAAAGGGGAAAGATTCAACAATACTGTTCCTTCTAAGAAATAGAAAGAAGGAAGAAAGAAAAATTTTTAAACATGCTATAATATTGATTTTATAAAGATCTTTTAATAAAAATCAACTATATTGTCATAACAGTCAACAAGAATGTTAAACAGTTTATTGTTTTCCTTTTTTTACAAATCATTAAATAATTTATGTTTATCAAACAACTTTATATTGATTATGATATTAAAATGAATTATTATTCATTTATTATTATTATTATTCCTTTCCTGTTAATAGTTTATAAAAAGTCAAATTGATTAAACTCGATGTTGTTAAGCAAACAAAAATATTTGTGTTTTCCCAAACATTTAATCAGTACATTAACTACTGAAATAAATTTAATTTCAAACCTAATTAAACATTGTTTAAGTATCAAAATAAAAAAAATATCTTGAAAACAAACAAATCTTTTTCGCAAAAATCATCCAATTTCTACTCGTTTAATTATACTTATAGTTTTCTAATCCGCTTAGTGCAATTAACGTATTTAGAAAATTAAGGAAGCAAACAATTTTTTTGTACAACTGGAAAATAATTGCCTCTCTTTTGATAAAGCTGCTTTTTTCTGCTTCATCACATATTATATTTTCTTTAAAAATGAATTTTCAAATATTAATGATACATAATTTTATAAAAACTAATGTCTAAATCCCCAATTTTTTTTTTAGTTAGTAGAATTTGTATTTCTTTTTTGTTAAAATAGATAATTAAGAAAGCTTTCACAGTAAAAATATTTTGAAAATCCTTAATGAGCCTGAATTGTAATTTTTAAAACCAATTATTCTTTTTATTCATATATTTTTAACCATTGGGTAATTTTCTTATTATCGTAGTACGATGTTATTTTCAAAACTTTAGAACATAAATAAATAAATATAAAGGTTTAAATAAAATTGTTATTTAATTAAATGTGAAATTATGCAGTTTATTAAACAATAGAGTTATTTAACACGTCTAAAAGAAATTATTTAATGAAACTGTAAATTATGCTACTGACTGCTTAAAATGTTACATCCTGTGACTCATAACTAAAATTTAAACTTAATAAGCTCACACAAATGTAAACGATCATTAAAAATTCCATTTATTGATACTGGATTACTAATATAATATATATTTTAATATGAAACAAGTTTTCAAAAAATAAATAAATAAAGGCATTACAAAGCATAAAAAATTAATGCATCCAAAAATTTGTGAAGCATATTAGACATATACATCCAAAATTTGTGAAGCATATTAGACATATACATCCAAAAATTTGTAAAGAAACTGTAAATTATACTACTGATTGTTTGAAAAGTTACATGCTTTCATTCACAACTAAAAGTTTAACTTAATAAGCTCACTCAAAATATAAACGATCAGTAAAAGTTCCATTTATTGATACTGGATTACTAGTATCATATATTTTAATCTGAAAACAAGTTTTCAAAAAAAAAAAAAAAAAAAATGAAAAATAAATAAATGCATTACAAAGCATAATAATTTAATATGTCAAAAAATTTGTAAAGCATATTAGGCATATACATAAAAAATTGTAAAGAAACTGTAAATTATGTAGCTGTCTGTTTGAAAAGTTACATGCTGTCCTTCATAACTAAAATTTTAATTTAATAAGCTCACACAAAATGCAAGCGATCACTAAAAATTCCATTTATCGATACTGGATTACTAACATCATATATATTTTAATCTGAAACAAGTTTTCAAAAAAATAAATAAGTGAATGCATTACAAAGCATAAGAATTTAATTTATCAAAAAATTCATAAAGAATATTAGTTTGGAATAAAAAAAATGCTTGTCAATTTTATTGTTACTTAATCTAAGAAAAAAATCTCGATACTAAACCTAATTTTTCGTATGTTGCAAGTGAAATTTTATGCTTCTCCCTCAAAGTTAATAAAGACATAAATATTTTTGCTATCATAATAATAATAATGATAAATGTTTAATAATTGAATATGTGATACATTATAAAATCTAACAAGTTTTAACAAGATCACTTTTAAAAACTTAACTGTAGTTTAAAAAATATATTTGATTTAATTACTTTTTGACGATGCTTTTATTTTTCAATATTTGAGATAATAAATTGGATTAATATCTTGAACATAACGGAAAATGCAAATATTTTTTGGTAAAACATTTTTTCGGAAAAATAAAACTAATCACAAATTAAAAAAAACATGTCTCCACTCGTTATTCCCATGCTTATAATAAACTAAATTCTAATAAATTGATAACAACCGCGTATTCAAAAAAGTAATTTATTTTTTATTCAATGCTCAGCCATCAGAGCAAAAAATTTATTTATTAACTATGTTTCAATTATTTATTAACTATGTTATGTTTTTATGTTATGTATTACTTAATTTTTCTTTCTAAAATTTACGAAATAAAAAATAAACAAATTTTGGAATCTCAACAGATTTTTTTCAGTTATTTAAAAACATAATTATTTTTCCGATCCAGTAAACTACAATGTCACTTGTAATAATCTTTAACGGAATAATTTCGTGACATAAAATTATTTTTTTATGATTTTATAAAAATTTAGCGATAGTTTTGCATATTCATTTAGTTTAATTAAATTGGTTTTCCGAAATTTTCTTTTTTCCGAATGATAATTGGAATTTAAAAATATTTACTTACATTGAAAAAAGCTACTCTTAAGTGAATTGTTTGTTCATTTATTTCGTTTTTTTTTTTTTTTTTGAAATTGCAAGATCGGCATGATTATTGGAATGATTAAAAAATCTAGCGTAAATAGTTAATAAGCCATATATGAAAAAAATTAACCTTAGGTTACTTATCATGAAATAATTCAATAAGTGAATTGGTAATTAAAAAGAAAATTAGGAAAAAACCCAACGTGCTTTAATTAGAAATTTTAATAGCCTGTTTTTTTTCAATTTTAATTATATCTTTAAAATGAGGATACAGTGAGATAAAGAAAAGCTGGAAAGTATGCTTTTTTTTTTTCCATTTAAACATGTTTTCTTGAAAGCTTGTTTGTTTAAAAGTTTTTATTGTTAATACTTAAATTTTATGTTCATATTTTATAAATTTTAAGTACAAATAACATATATACAATGTTTGTAAGCATTATTGAAAGTATGAATTTATTTCTTATGGGTCAACGATATTCAAAAAGTAATGGTGTATATTTAAAAAGTATCATTTTTATATATTTATACCAAGTGCAAAATAAATGTTAAGATTAATCAGATTATTATAATGTTAATTTAAGATGGAAAAATAATTCGTTAGCCATTATCAGGAGTATCAAGTATCAAATAATTTGTTATGAGTATCAAGATCAAGAGTATCATTATCAAGAGTTATTATTATTATCTGAATTATAATTCTCTCAAAAATAGTTCGAGAATAATAATAACTCTGAATTAATTAATCAAATATCTTGCTTTCAACAATATAAATATATTAAAAATATTTTTTTTTGCTTTATAAATATCTTTAGCAACCCAAATAAAGATACAAATTTTGATAGTTCATCAAATTTAATATTTCAATAATCCAGTAAAAGTGTGTTATTTTAGAATAGAGCACATTAATATTCCTCTCATTACTCTATAATATCCTTTTTAATACTATTCTTGGTGTTTAATATAATAATAATGTTCTGATTTTGTGAAAAATATTTTGCATTATAAATATCTTTCGCAACCTTGATAAAAATAAATTAATAAATACTAATTAATTAATGATTAATAATTCATCATTATTTCAAATTTTAATAATTCATCATTAATTCAAATTTTTATAATTCATCAAATTTAATATTTTAATTATCCCGTAAAAGTGCATTATTTTAGAACAGAGCACATTAATATCCCTCTCATTATTCTATAATACTATTTTTAATACTATACTTGCTATTTAAATAATATTCTGATATTGTGAAAATTTGATTTGCTTTATAAATATCTTTAGCAACCCAAATAAAGTACAAATTTTAATAGTTCATCTAATTTAATATTTTAATTAAAAGTTTTTTACTTTAGAACAGAACACATTAATATCCCTCTCATTACTTTATATTTTTTTTTATATAATACTTGGTGTTTAATATAATAATAATATTCTAAATAAATAAGAATTTCTACAGAATAATAAATATCACGTAGAATTACAAACCATAACACCAATAAAGAAATTTAATTTTAAATTATTTTTTTATGTTTGAATTTTACGAAAGTTAAAATTTTTTCAAAAACTGTTCATTTAATAAATATATGTCGCAGTTTCATCTTATTTAATTAAATATACGTTTTCGTTTTATCTTATTTAATTGAATACATGTTGTCGTTTTATCCTATTTAATTAAATATATGTTGTCGTTTTATCTTACTTAATAAATATATGTTGTCGTTTTAATAATATATGTTGTCTTCCTTAATGCCATGATATAAAAACAGAAAGTTTTACACTTACATTGATGAACGATTTCTTCGGTGTTTTAACGATGAAACATTTATAATGGAGCCATCTAATTGAGAGTCATTTAAAATTCTAGACATGAATTTAAAAAAACAAATCTTTTATAACGAAGTTTAAAGTTGCAGAATTCTCAGACGAGCCATCAAACAGGTAATCTGAAACTTCAGAGTTCATTAATCTTCATTAAACAGATTAGTTTCTCTAAAAAGTTTTAAAACTTTCCGAATGCCGTATAAATAAATCAAATTTATTCGGCATGTTTTGAGCTATATCTTCACATCGTTCCTGTCCTTTCCTCCGACTCTATTTCATGGTGCTTTTTACCTGTCTACATGGTGCTGAAGGCGCTGAAGCACGAATTGATTGTAAAAAGGCGGAACCAAGTGAAGCGTGGTTGAGATATTACTTGATTCAATGATTCAAAGCGTTTGACATCTACAAAAATTGGTATCAACGCATTAGTATCAACCAAAAACAAGTCTTTTGTCAAAGATTGATCGATACAACTTCGAATCGGATTCAGCGGTGTGATTTGGATTGAGTTATTTTGGCGTAAATTGGAGTTAATAAGTAACAGGTTATGAAAATTAAATTTAAATAAATCCAAGAAAGGAAAAAAAAAAAACCTTTTTTTTTTATTTGTATAATAAAATTAACGTCTGTGATAAATGATATCTTAGAGTTATTTAGTTTCTTTTTAAATATCTTCATTTTGATTTTTATTGCATTTTCTGCAATGAACGCAGTGTAAAATAAAATTTACTTTAAAAGTGGGTGAAGTTTTAAACTAAAACATTCCACCTCCTCAGAAATCTTAAAAAAAATATTATTTCTTGCTGAAAAATCATGCGCTATAATATTATTAATTATTATTTTTTTAAATAATTTTAAAATTTCAATCTTTTTCTATCCGCATAAACAGGTGTAATTTAAGTTGTACATCTAGTTGATATATATTATCGATATATATTATCATCCAAATATATATATATATATATTAATACACATAATTATTTTTCTTTGTATATTTACAAAAACAGCCCACAATAGTGTAAATAATACTCAAATGATAATTCACCCAAATATTTTTTTCTAATAAAAAAATAAAGACAATTTTAATTATTTGTATGTTCAAAGCAACTATTTTTAGTAATTTTAAGAGAATGAAATAGTTTAAAATGGAAACAATATATTTATCAATAAAAAAAACAAAAACAACGATTGATCGATATAGTTATCAGATTTAGTGGTGTGATTTGGATTGAGTTATTTTGGTGTAAATTGACGTTAATAAGTAACAGTTGTGAAAAGTTAATTTAAATAAATTTAAAAAAAAAAAAAAAAACTTTTTTTGGTTGTCCTTAAACATTTCTAATAGAACTTCACAAAATATGCATATTTGAAAATATTTAGCAGAATAAAATTAACATCTGTGATAAATAATATCGTAGAGAAATTGTTTTTTTAAAAATATCTTCGTGCTGTTTTTCATTGAATTTTTTGCAATGAATGTTGTGTAAAATATAATTTACGTTAAAATACGTGAAATTTTAAAATAAAAAATAAAAAATTATACCTCCTCCCAAATCTTCAAAAATATTATTTTTTGCTGAAAGATCCTGCGCAATTAATTATTATTTTTCCTTTAAAATAATTTAAAATTTCCAATCTTTTTGAATTCGCATAAACTGGTGTAATTGAAATTATACTTCTAGTTGATATATATTATCATCCGAATTTATATATAGATATTAATACACATAACTATTTTTTTTTAATATTTACAAAAACAGCAAATAATTGCATAAATAATACTCAAATGAAAATTTTCGGCCAAGTGGTTAGCGCTGTGGCATTTGGTACTTCAGGTTCGAATCCTGGCAGTAGCATGGATGTTTGTTAATGATTCGGAATCCACGTTAAACTGTAGGTTCTGGTCTAATTAGCCCAAAGTATGCAAAAAATGACCGACAAACCAAACCAAACCAAATGGTATTCCACTCCAATATTTTTTCTAATAGAAAATAAAGACAATTTGAATTTTTTTTTATGTTTAAAGCAACTATTTTTAGAAATTTTTAAGAGAATGAAATAATTGAAAATAGAAACAATATATTTATAAAAGCAAAACAAAATCAAATCAGAAAACAAAAATAAAAATAATTTTAATGCTAATTTTAAAGTTTTCAAAACGCAAAAAATTTAATGATTCGTTGGTTCTGTATCTCACATTTCAAAATTGATTTCCGAATAAATTTATGTCTGAAATTTGAAGCCAATATCGAACAAAAAGTTTTATTCCCTGTTGATTTCGATTTCTTTCCGTGAATAAACGAACATACATTTTTTTTTTCCCTTTTAGTTCTCAAAGAGAAATTTAGGAAAAGTTAAGATAGCGCAAAAACCGAGGAACGAAAATGAGATATACGCTTAAGCTGTCAAAATAATCTCTGTAGAAATGTCTACTTTCCCGGTAAATCGTTGTAAGAACTGTTGGAAGAAAAAGCGTTAAAATAAATGCGTCGGAGAAATTTAACGCCATAGTGATTTCGAAATTTCTGAAATCCCAAAGAAAACTTGAAAACCCAAGTCTTTCTGACACATTTAATTTAAGCATAATAAAATTAAAGGGAAATGATTCAATATAAAATGTATTCTTATCATTTTTCCCCCTAGTTTAAATTGAAAATTAACTTCAGAAAGCACTTTTTTGTATTAAATTGACGGAAACTACACATCGTCTATAATTAAAAAAAATTAAATTGTTGTTTTCTATTGGCTTTATGAAACATTAACATAAAATGTGTAATAGAGTAATATTAATGTAAAATGAAATGTAAAATGGAGTAATATTAATGTAAAATGAAATGTAATATAGAGTAATATTATTGTAAAATGAAATGTAAAATAGAATATTATTAATGTAAAATAGAGTAATATTAATGTAAAATGTAATGTAAAATAGAGTAATATTAATGTAAAATGTAATGTAAAATAGAGTAATATTAATGTAAAATGTAATGTAAAATAGAGTAATATTATTGTAAAATGTAATGTAAAATAGAGTAATATTAATTTAAAATGTAATGTAAAATAGAGTAATATTAATTTAAAATGTAATGTAAAATAGAGTAATATTAATTTAAAATGTAATGTAAAATAGAGTAATATTAATGTAAAATAGATATTACTGTAAAACGAAATGTAAAATAGAGTAATATTAATGTAAAATGTAATGTAAAATAGATTAGTATTACTGTAAAAGGAAATGTAAAATAGAGTAATATTATTGTAAAATGAAATGTAAAATAGAGTAATATTAATGTAAAATGTAATGTAAAATACAATAATATTAATGTAAAATAGAGTAATATTTATGTAAAATATAATGTAAAATAAAGTAATATTAATGTAAAATTTAATGTAAAATAGAGTAATATTATTGTAAAATGAAATGCAAAATAGAGTAATATTAATGTAAAATAGAACAATATTAATTTAAAATGTAATGTAAAATAGAGTAATATTATTGTAAAATGTAATGTAAAATAGAGTAATATTAATAACAGGGAATATTAATGATAACTAAAACTTTTTTAAAAAGCTTTTTAACGCAGACTAAAAGTTCTGATGTTTTTCAATGCATTTTAACGCTTTTAACTGATTTATATTTTTACTTATTTATGTTATAAAAAAGAGACAGTATTTTTTTTACTTATTATATAAATTTAATCTCAGGAAAGCATCAGCTATAAATTTTTAAAACCTGAATTTTAAATTTTTAATATTTGAGTTATCTTATGTGATGCCACTCTTCTTAGATTATGATCACAAGCTTTTGTCGCAAGGATTTTAAAGTTCGTACAAAAGTGATTAGATACACCTAATTAAGTTAAAATTTTCAGGGAAACAATAGACGTGTCAGCTCCCTTATGGGTCTCACATTATCAAAATCTTATTAAACAATCGCTTAAATCTTAGTTGAATTTTATAAAGATCTTATCTAATCTGATGATTTACTAATTAGCGAATCTTGTCAGACAATCACTTTATTTTAAAAATTTAAAACAATTAAAATTCTTTGAGTTGATTAAAATGTTACTGGGCCTGAAGCACAATGGGTGATTACTTGTTGGGTTATCAAACTGGTAAACTCGGTTAGAAAACTCGAGAAGTGAACCGTGAATACGCCAAGATGATTATGGTATACCAGGTTATGGTATAAGTTCTTCCGTAGGAATAGACGGGAAGCTTGGACGGAAGTCTCCTTTAAAATCCCATCTCTTAAAGTATAGTTCTAATTCCGATGGTTTGGTTTGCCATTGGTTGTAAGGTTATTTTGTGCTCACTTCAGGCTAATTAGACTGGAACCTACAATTTAACGTGGATTCCGAACCGCAACTACAACTACTACACTACACAACATCACTGTGCCTAGAGCTGAGTTTCTCTTTTACAGTTTGGGAATATACCGGGTCATATGAGACCCGGAGACATATGAGCCTTACAGTCATATGACCGGGACCTACAGTTTAAAGTGGAGTCCAAATCACTACAAACGTCCATGCCACTGCCGAAATCTGTGGCACCGAGCGCCAGACACTCGGCTATTTCAGGCCCTCATTCAAAACCACTACTACTATTACACCACACCACATCATTGTGCCTAGAGCTGAGTTGCCCCATTTACAGCTTGGGAATGATGTGGGTGAGAAGTCTGATTGGGCTCTGTGATTCTCATATTAGACCGGGAACCTACTATTTAAAGTGGATTCCGAACCACTAACAAATACCCATCCCACCTCCGGGATTCGAACCTGAAGCCTGTGGTACCAAACGCCAGAGCTCTAGCCAACTGGCCATCAGGTCGCTTAATTTTGAATTGCTTGGATAATGTTGTTGTTTTTAACATCTGTCTTCCCTGTGGCGAATCATTTTCAATTCAGAATATCCAGCAATTTAAAACAGCATCAACAGATTAACTGTTACATAATATTCAGTTTTAAGAAAATGTTTCTTTAGCTTTTTAAATTCCTTATACCTTTTCGTTTTAAAAGAAATGTCACATTACTAGTATTTAGAACATTTCTACAGGTGTTATATATAAATTTCTCGGTACGTCTCCATTTTTATAAATTAAATTAACTGAAGTATTTCATTATTATGATCATAGAAAAAAAATATTAATGACAATATTGAAGTTAAGTTTAATTATAGATCAGAATGATTTATTCCTGATTTTACAAACAATAACTCTTCATGAAAGTTTCATGCACTATTGCTATAGAAAAAAAAATTATATAGTAAAAAGTACTATTAAAAATAATACTAATATTATAATAGTACTATTAAAAAGTATTTACAATAATTTAAAATTTTCAATGAAAATTTTCTATTATTTTAATTTTGAAATCTTATAAAATAAATTAAGAGATTACAATTTCATTTGTCAAATAATTAGTTTTTCTACTTCATTTAAAATTTTAACTTAAATTGTATTGTTTATTCTTTTTGTATTATTGCCTTTTACATATTTTAACACTGCTTTTATCTCACTATAATTTTTTTCCCTTGCTTTTATGAATTAAGCTTATATTTACGTTTACAAACAATAACTCTTCTTGAAAGTTTCATTCACTATTGCTAATGATAGAAGAAAAAGTATTTACAATATTTTAAAATTATCAATGAAAATTTTCTATTTTTTTAATTTTGAAATTTTATAAAATAAATTAAGAGATTACAATTTCATTTGTCAAGTAATTAGTTTTTCTACTTCATTTAAAATTTTAACTTATATTGTACTGTTTATTCTTTTTGTTTTATTAACATTCCTGTATTTTAACACTGCTTTTATCTCATTATAAAAAAAATTGTTCCTTGCTTTTATGAATTAAGCTTATATTTACGTTTACAAACAATAATTCTTCGTGACAGTTTCATGCACTATTGTAAAAGATAGAAGAAAAAGTATCTTTGATGTTTTAAAATAATAAATGAAAATTTTCTCTTACTTTAATTTTGAATTTTCATAACATAAATGAAGAAATTGCTGTTTCATTTGTTAAATAATTAGCTTCTTTATTTCATTTAAAATTTTAGTTTAACGTATTGTTTATGCTTATTGTATTATTAACATTCATGTATATTAATACTATGAACACTGTAACAGTGTAACACACTATTGCTAAATATAGAAGAAAAAGTATTTACAATGTTTTAAAATTATCAATGAAAATTTTTTGTTATTTTAAATTTGAATTTTTATTACATAAATTAGGAAAAATTTTGTTAAATAATTACCTTTTCTACTTCATTTAAAATTTTAACTTAAATTGTATTGTATATTCTTATTGCATTATTAGCATTCGTATATTTTAACAACGACTGCTAATAATACAATAATAATAAACTTTATCTCATTATAAAAAAATGTTTCTTGATTTTATGAATTAAGTTTACATTTACGAGTGGTAATTATTATTGTGAATGCTTTTAAAAACTATTTATTCTTATCAATACGAGGTTTATCTATACTTTTCAGTTTTTCAATAACTATAAATTTTTTTATTTTTATGATTCACTACCAAAGTATATTTTTTGTTATCATAGAATTGGGCCATCATATTTTTAAACCTTTTAAACAATTTATTTTTTCAGAGCATATATATTTCGGAAAAAAATATACTCTTTAACCTTAATGACTAATGTTTTTTTCATTATTAAGTTTGTCTTCCTATATCACTTATTTTTTTTTTGTCTGCTATTTGTCTGCTATATGAAATTAAATTAATACTATATAGTAATTTATTATTCTTAATGCTTATTTATTTTTTTCCAAAATTAGATGAATAATTAGTGTATGAATAACTTTAAATTCAGAAGATATTTATAATTCATTACAATTCAATTATAAATATTAATACTAAAATGTTATACAATTTATAATATAACTAATTCATTAAAGTTTTAAATGTCTACAGATAATAGTTTCAATAGAATTTCGTTTAATATAACTTTGAAAGATAACTTGTTATAATACGAATATAATAGTTATTGCATATTTAAAATTTAATTATGCGGAAATAAAATCTTATGTAATTAATAAGAAAACTAATTCTTTATATATTTATATATTTAATAGATGCTAAACTACATGTTTTCTTAATCAAACAACTGAAAATATGAAATATAAAATAACATTAGTTTAATATAAACTGAAATGTGAAATAACATTATTTTATTATTAACGGTGTCATATAATTGCATGTAACTATTGATAAATGGTATTTGTAATTTGATATTGGTCATGCTTGTTAAGTATAATTATTGAGATTTAATAAAATTAAGCGTTCATGTCATTTTAACTTCATAATAAAAATTTTTGGTAGTTTATCTGTTGTTTCAGTGTACAAAATTAGAATTCAAAGAAATAATGTTTAGAAGCTGTCTTTGATAAATTTACACTATATATCCAGCAGCATATTTAAAAATCTTAATTATACTGATAATTCTTCCTTGAAACTTTACAATCAGTCACTAATATTATTTCATTTTTTAATTTCTTTTTTATGGCAATTTCATTTTTCTAAATCAAGTGGAACATACCAGCTGGGATTGGTTAAAGAAAAAAAAAATTCTTTTTCAATTTTTATCTTTGGTAATATAAATTTTTTTAGTTTTAATAGTCTTTTTTAAGATGCTTTGCATTAATGTTTAGCGCAGAGAAGTAACTTCATGTATATATCATTTAATCTAAATTTATCTAATTTCTTTATTAAAAATGAAGTAAAAAATTTTGTGTAAAGCAGTTAAATAGTGAGTGTACAGATTCACAAGCTATTTTGGTACAATTGTGAATGAACAGCAATTAGACTCGTATCGTATAATTAGAATTAATCACACATTAAATAAAATCAAGTCTATACATTACAAATTACAATTCAAAAAGATCTAAACTCTGAATTTACTTTTGAACTTCATTATTAGTAGCATAAAAATATAAACATGTAGCTTATTAAATCGCCACAAAAGTGAATTACTTAAAGATAAATTTCTAGGCATGGCAATTTGGTAAGATATCTGTACCATACCACAGTATCTAAATCTGTACCCAATTCTTTCCATACCATTAAAGGTATTTTTTACACATTTAATTGTCTTTTTTGATAAGGAGATGAAGTAATGAGTTTTGATCACGTTCAGAAATATAGAAATCAGTTTGAATATTACGAACGAGAACAACATTGAAAAGCAATATATTTTATATTTTTTAGATGCTTGTTTCTTTTCTTTCTATGCTTTTTCTGTCTTTTTTGAAAAGAAACTGAAGTAATGAGTTGAGGTCATGCTAATAAATATAGAAATCACCTTGAGTATGATGATAGAGAACAACATAACAAAGCAATTTATTCCACAAATTTTTCAGATATGTGTTTCTTTTCATTATTGTTTTATTTTGTATTTGTGCTTCATTATTAGTAGCATAAAAATTAAACATGTACCTTACTAGATACGCCTCAAAAGATAATTATTTAAAGATAAATTTCTAGACATGGCAGTTTGGCAAGATATTTTTATCATAAATTTGTCTTTTATACCTTTAATTGTCTTTTTTGAAAAGGAAATGAAATAATGAGTTGAAGGCACGTTAAGAAATATAGAGCTCAGATTGAGTATTACGATCAAAACAACAATAGGAATCAATATATTTCATATTTTCTTTAGATGCTTGTTTCTTTTTATTATTGTTTTATTCGATATTTATGCTTCATTATTAGTAGCATAAACGATTAAAGATGTAACTTACTAGCTACGCCTCAAAAGAGGATTACTTAAAGATAAATTTCCAGGCATGACAATCTGGTTAAGACATCTTTATGAAAGGTATATTATATTATATGCATAATTTGTATTTGTGCATCAATGGAAATAAAAATATTAATTATCATAATTTTACACATACCAATGATTTTTCATTAAAGCATATATTTTTGAATTTTGATTGAATTTTTCAAAGAAAGCTTTAAGAAATATTTACATCAATGAGTTTTTCGATGCCTTCAGTATCGTTGACATTGGAGGTTCTTCACCTATCTGGAGAGAAAATGCCGGATGTTGCAAAATATTCCCCCATTGCAAATTCTGAAGCTTTCAATCATGCATCGAAGTTTTTGCTTTCCCAAGACACTTTTCACATTTCTCATGTATCCAGCACTTCCGAAACAGTGGTTTCTAAAATATATTAAATGTTCCAGCAAGTAAAAGTTCTCTCAGCCCATCAGCAAAGGAAATTGGCAGGAAGCCCAAAGCTACTGCAGGAGATAAATAGATTTGTTCATACAGAAGACTCAGCTGGTTGTTCTCTAAAAGCAGTTTTCTTTGCCTTATTATTATTTTTATTCAGATGATGGAAAGAGTGAAAATGGTATGTAAAAGATGATGGCGAAAATGCATTTTCAACAGGCGTTAAGGCATCAGCGACCGGAAGAGAACCTATGTTTTAAGTCACAATTATCTCAGAGAATGGACTACTTACTGGCCCCAGGCCATCGTTCATTTAGTTTTTACTTTACGTTTACGGCGGACGGAAAGGGAAATGGATATATTTATTCGGTATTCGTAATTATATTACATTGCTATAACGGAAGAACTTTGACAGCCCTCAAATGATTTATTTGACTTCCAGAGCTGTTGAGCATTATTAAAAATGGAATTTGTTTAAAAATATTTCTGGGGTTTTGTATTTTTAAGTGTAGTTTGCTTAGAGATGGAAATAGACATAATAATCAAAGATCCATTTTTGAGATTAAGTGAGAATTTTCAATGGCTTGAAGGGTTAGTGATGGTGTTTTTATTTTTTATCTTTTACGTCACACTTATTCATAAAATATGTTATTTATTAGTCTTAGTATTTCGTTCAATTTTTATTTAACTATTGCAATGAAAAGAAAATAGAAATTTGTGTATACTTTTGGTGTTCATAATTGTATTGCTTTGCTTTAATGGAAGTACTCTGACAGCTATGGGGTGATTTATTTGCCTTTCAGAATTGTTGAGCGTTTTTAAAAACAAAAATAGTTTTAAAGGTTTCAGGATTATAGCTTTCAAGTGTAATTTAAGTATTGAAATATACCCTATTTTTAAGTTAATTTGTGGGATTTTATTATAATTACAACCTACACGAAGACTTTTGTACTAATGGATTTGTTGCTTTTTATGAATCAAAAATGTCACCTTAATTATGCTTAGAATTTAAGATGAAATTAAAGATTTCATGACTAAGAAGCAAAAAGAAAATGATCTTTTACTATTTAGATTTTAACAAATAGTGAGTAAATTTATAAAAGATTAATTTGACCAAGGTTGATTTGTTAATTGCATTTCGCAATTATAAAGTAGCGACGATGTACATTTTCGCTGATTTTTAATCTTTCATTGAATGCAAATAATTACCCCTTAAGACATTTTAAGAGAATTTAAATTAATTGTTTCGTTATCAAAATGTATTGAAATAAAAAATATATAATATTGGAAAGAATTAATTTGATTTAACTTTACCAAAAGGGATAACCGATGAGAAACATTGCAAATATTAAATTACGCATTGAAAATTAATAAGAATTTGAATTATTTTTTTAAATTAATACTTAGAATTGATAAAAAGTTGAAATTTACTTATTACAAAAGCCATCAAAAGTTCTTGTTATTTAATTATGTTTGGAATTTAAAACGAAATCGAAGGATTCATTTTATTCATTAATTAGTCTAAAGATTCGTTTAATCTAATTTATAATTTCAATTAATTTTTTGTCTTATAAATTATTTACCGAAAAAAGTAATGAATACTAATCTAATAAAATCAGAGAAACGAAATAAGATTGTATTGCCAACAAATTAGGTGAATTATGAATAAACCAACAACGACAATACACAAATATCCTTTTGCTCCACAATCAGAAACCTTCTTAATTTTAATAATTGAATGAAAAAGTGTAGATAAAATTATAACAACTGTAAATATTTTAGTCTATTGGTTATAATAAAACATAAATTGAAAAGCCTATTAGATACAATTAATCAGAAAAATTAGATTATAATTTTAATCCTTTTTTTAGATATAAGTCGTAAATGCCCATAACCCAAACGTCATTGATCTCTATTTAGCAGAATTTTCCAGCACATTCTTAGAATTACGCGTTAGCACAATTAAGCATTGAATTATGCGTTAATTTGTTAGCACATTCTTAGAATACTTCGAAAATTTTGAATGGAATAATTTCATTAATAAGCTTTAATATTAATTTCATTTTCTTATTATTGAAGTTTTCGTTAATCCAATCATTCTTTCACAAATGAGTTTTGTTTTTAATATTAAAGATAAATAGGCTATTTTTTCTACTTGTTACAGTAATTAAAATATATTTAAATCTTAATTTGTTTTTTTAACATTTTACTCCAATTTAATATTTGAAATATATATGAAATTTTCTACAATGAGCAAAATTAAGGAAGACAATTTAAATGAAAGTATTAATTGAAAAAACTGAAACAATTGCTAAAGTAAGTATTAGTGTGTTTAGGAGACATGCATTCTAAATTAAAAAAAAAAATAGTTGTTCAAGCATTAAGAAATAAATAGAGCGAATAAATATGATTAGAATGTTAAACAGTTAGATTACGTGTTAACCAAAAAGAATAAATTATCTGTATCAATTCACAACAATCAAATTTAATTTACAAACTGGGAAAAAGTATTATTTAAATGTCTTATGAAAATGTTTCCTAAATATTTCTCTATTTTAAAATCAATCCACTAGTTTACCTGTTGTATTTTTATTTTTACTTAAGATTAAAATGATTTAGAAGTTAAAGCATTAATTAATTTTTTTTAAAAATTCTATTTTATTTTCAAAATGGGTAACATTTCAAGTAGAAGTGTTATTTCTTTTAAAGATAGAGTTGTTCGTTCATTTCAAATTTAAATGAAACATATATGAAACTTTCTACAATGAGTGGAACTAAGGGAAAACATGTAAATGCGAAGGATTTAATTGAAAAGAATGAAAAAATTACTAAAGTAAGTAATAGTGCTTAGAAAATAAGCTTGCTAAAATTTTAAAAAAATAATTATTCAAACATTAAAAATAAATAGAGGGAATAAATTTATTTGGAATTTAAGCAGCATGTTAATCAAAGAGAATGAATTCTGTTAGAAATACCTGTATCAATTCATAACAATAAAATTCTAATTACAAAATATCATT
Source organism: Caerostris darwini (assembly GCA_021605075.1). Lineage (NCBI taxonomy): Eukaryota > Metazoa > Arthropoda > Arachnida > Araneae > Araneidae > Caerostris > Caerostris darwini. Next base: position 123,605 of record BPLQ01002347.1, on the reverse strand, counting down.
TAAATATCTAACGAAAATGTTTTCATAAATATTTCCCTATTTCCAAAGTCAATCTTCAAATTCAGCTGTTGTATTTTTATTTTTACCTAAGATTAAAACGATTTAAAAGTTACAGAAATCATTACCTTAAAAAAAAAAAAGAAATATTTGTTTTGTTTTATTTTCAAAAGGGCTAACCTTTCAAGTAGAAATGTGATTTATTTTAAAGACATATTTGCAATTTCATTTCTCTTTTTAAAATATTGCTTGCGGAACTCTTATTGTTCGAAAAATCCGTTTAAGAAACAATTCACATCTGTTGTGACATTAAACTGACATTTAATATATTTGATTTAAATCTTCAGACTCGCATCTCATGGGTTTCAACCAATGTAATTTCGAGAGAAATTCTCTGTGCACAACTAGATTATTACGTAATTATTTTCTCTCCGCTAAGTAATTTCTGACTATTTTGGCGAGGGAATAGCTAAAACCATTAACGGATGCAATTTGATTACTGTCAATTACGAAGAAGGAATATCTTTGATTCAATAATATGATAGAGGCGGAAAATTATTTCCATTACGGCCCTTTAAATGCAGACGGTTAATTGTTCACAAGAAAATATAAATATAAATATTTTTACTTCGACGTTTATTTTATAAGACGTAGCATGTGAATTAAGAAAAAGTTTTTTTTAATATCTTCAATTAAAAGAATTAATTATTATGAAAATTATTTCTTAGATACGGTTTTGATTACACTCAATCATCAAAAAAAATACAGCTGTTTAAGTATATTATTTTAAAGTTATATATCTGTGATCATTTAATTTAAAACTCTTTACAAACATTTCGAAATCGTTTTAGGATATCAAAAACATTTTTAAAGAAATCAGCGTTACATTTATTAAGTTTGTATTTCATTTAAGATTTTAGTAGCAATATTAAAGATGAAGAAAATTATTAATTAATAACATATGAACACCACATTTTTGTTTGCAAAATGATTAGCTAAGTAATATTTGGCTCATATTTCTTATGCTAACATAGATTAATTTTAAAACATAATTAAAATAATTTAACATAATAAACATAATAAAAAATAATTAAATTAATTTAAAATAAATTTAATTTAATTTTAACGTAAATAAATTTGAAACATAATTAAAGGATTAGATTGGTAATATATGTCTTTTATTTCTTATGCTAACGTAGGTTAATTTTAAAACATAATTAAAACTTGTAGAAAAAATTAGGTATCGACCTTTACCACCATTAATAAAATGTTTTCTATAAAGTAAACAATGTTAGAAGCGAAAATTTTACGTAGAAGATTTCGCTACCTTATACTGAAAAGTATAATTTAATTAAAATCATGAATATATGTAAGACCTGAAAAGTATAACTTGACAAAGATGTTATAGTGTTTATATCTATACATATATGTAAAATTTCTATTTTTACAATTATATATTGCGCCATGGATGTTTGTAGTGATTCGGAATTCACTTTAAACAATAGATCTCAGTCTAATAAGATCGTAGAGCGTTGCAGGGTTATAGTTACTCCGCGTCCGTTGCTTCTTCAAGCTACACGAGCCCCCTGGGTGAGTGAGTAATGTCGGTGCAGCATTTGCTTATACCATAAAGAAAACTGTCTATGTATTTTCCAGCTATATTAGATAAAAAAAACACTTATGCTTCAGTTTTTTTTATTTCACAATGATTTATAAATATTAAAGATTGGATTTTTTTGATAATAACTTTTGATTTTGACTGCATTTTGAATAATAAATATATGTTCATCATTTTTAAAAAGATTTCCAAAAAAATGATCTCGAATCAGTTTTTAAAAAGATATTCCAGTAACCTAAGTGTGTCTTAGATTCTTCTCGTTTTTCAATGATAATCATGGTTTGCATTGCCTGATTAAAGATTCAATTTTACTTCCTTGGAAGAAAATTAAAGCAGAAGCTTCCGTCCACTGATACAGCTGGAACAGGGCCAAATTAAGGCATTTTGCGTGAATTTTCATTTGTTTAAAAAGAGATCTGACAGTAAATGCTAAAATTACTTAAAATTGAATCAGATATTGATATTTTTTTGAGGTTACTTATTTGAATTCTCAGAGTATCAGTATATCAAAATAAGTGTTTCTAATTTTTATATCATTTATTAATTAGAGTTAAAAACATTCCTGTAAAGCAGTATCCAAATTTGAAAGAGAAAATAGTACCAACTTAAAAATATGCGGTTCTTTTCAGTTGGTTGGTGGGTTATGGTTTTATAGTATGGTAAAAGAGCCAGATTTGGCTATGCTGCACCAAACAAAAGTTCTTTTTTTTAAATTCTGGTGATATTAAAAGTAAAATAATTGTCAGAGGCATAAAGAGGTAAAAACGAGTCAGTACAGAAATGGTTAAAATACTAAAAAAGACAATTTCAATATCGAACAAAAAATGTTTTAAATCAAGAATGAGATCTGAAGATGAAAACAAAGACAAAAAAGTATACAACGGTAATGAGACATTAGGATAAGACATAATAATGGGGTCTGTGATCTAGACCAGGGGTCTCCAAGCTTTCCAGCCTTCGCGCCATACTGTTTACTCCAGTGATTACCAAGGGCCAAAACCGTTTTCATTTTTCTGCCATTGTCTATAATTTCTAGACCAGTCACCGAGTACGCGCTCTGAGCGAGCATACGCTTGCTAACTACGCTGATTCAATTACTACAATTACTATTGTGTGTATCGATACGACCGTGACACTTGACAACATTTAGTGATTAAAAGCGGAAATAGGTAGGTATAATTACCGAGATATGTTCACTAGTTTATATTGTTAGTGCGTATTATGCTTGTCATTAAGCTTTACCTAGAAAGTCAATAAAAGCGAGTTATTATCATTCTGTGTTTTTTTTATCCAACTTATTACAGCAACAATAAGCTATTCGCTGCCGCGGGCCGGATGGATGACATTGGCGGGCCGGATTTGGCCCGCGGGCCGTAGTTTGGGGACCCCTGATCTAGACGATGAAAAAGGAAAAAAAAAGAAGACAAAAGGATGAAGAAAAAGATCACTGGGTAACCCCGGGGTCGTGACACCCGTACACATCTAAAGAAGATGCGCCCCTGATGGGGTTCTTTTAGGGTGGACGGAAATGGAAACAGATGTCCTTTCGATACTCTGTGTAGAGCTGGCTAAAATTTGAGTCTCAGCAAAATCAGTAATCTTGTAAATCTTGTAAAATAAAAATCTTCTTAAATCTTTTAAACTGATCTTGGGGCCTAATCGAAGGATTTACCATTATCAAATGACAGAGAATTATTTGCTTATATCATAAGACAACTGAGTTTTCATTTCGAGTTTAACTCAACATGCATGATCCCTTGCCATTATCTCTCAAGTGAGGGCTTTGGTTAAATAGAAAAGTTAAATTTATCTGAGTAAGAGTGAAAAAGGCAAGATATTTCTTACGCTATATTATACCTATAATTACAGAAAAACACCAGAAAAAATATTCAGCATACAACTGATTCTAAACTAAAAAATCACATCTATAGATCGTATAGATTTAAAAACGTCGTAATGGATAAACGTCGTACATATGTTCGGAATGTACATATAATAATATAATACAGATAAATAATAATACAGATGTAATCGTAAAAACTCGTATTTTAAAGAAAAATAAATATATAAATGCTTTAACTACAAAATTATATTATACTATAAAACTCTAATAAAGATATCGCAAAATTACTTCATAATTAATTAAAATAATAGAAAATCGAATGTGAATATATTTAAACTGAGAAGTATATATTTTGAAAAGTTTTAAAAAGAACATAAATGCTTGTTACATGGAAACCCTTTCTTTTTATCACACTGGCGTTCTATATATCGTTTAAAACACATCAAGTTTATTTTCTTTGAATTTTGAAATCTAAGGTGCCTGAAGAACTTTCATCATAAAGATACTTAAGAGAATGATTTTCCCGCCTTTTCGCTACTAATAGCCTTATACTAATCCTATCAATATTTAATACAATAAAAGGTTTCCAAAGCGATTCGTGTAAATTTTCTCAATAATTATTCTATAGGAGAATATTTTAAAGTTAAAGGGATACTAAAATAAAATTCATAATTAGATTAATAAATGGCTTTTGAACTCTTAAATATTATAACAAACATAAAACAGCAGTTAGGCAAAAGATGATTTTATAAATTTTCAATATAACGATTAATACATAAGTTTTAACAAAAGTCTACATATTTTTTTATTTATATTTTTAAAATATTTAATATAAATAATAACATATTTATCATTTAACTTGCTCTGTTTATTTTACTCAAATACATTTAATGGGTTCTTCGGCATTTTCTAAATATATGAATGCTAGGCACACATTTTCAAACTATTTATTAATTTTGCAATCTATTGGCACTCCATTAATGTCAGAACCATCTTTTATCTAAGATCTTCAGCATCAATCTACTGTGACGTCTTTATAGCCAAAAAGAAGATTGATAGCTTCTTCAAGTGCGGAATAGCATCATTAGTATTTGACACTTGTGAGTTAGATAATTGTGAATCATTGTGAGTTAGAGAATTGTGAATTATTGTGAATCATTGTGAGTTAGAGAATTGTGAGTTATTGTGAATCATTGTGAGTTAGAGAATTGTAAGTTATTGTGAATCGTTGTGAGTTAGAGAATTGTGAGTTATTGTGAATCATTGTGAGTTAAAGAATTGTAAGTTATTGTGAATCATTGTGAGTTAGAGAATTAAAGATAGAATGAATTAAAATTGTTCTCGTTTCAAATATAAGTAGAATTAAGATGGAACTGAAAAATTTCTATATAATAATAATAAAAATTTAAATTAAATTTCTACCATGCATTAAAATTTAATTTTTCTATTTCCTGCACAGTACGTTAAAATAAAAAAATAAAACTCTTTATTTTTGCAAATTAATATGTTACCAAATTTATTTTTAATAACACATAGATATAGAAAGTAATAACTTTAACCTTTGAAAATTAAATTAAATCCAACAATTTATTCAATAAAGTTATATTTTAATAATGTATTATTTTGTCCCAAAATCAACCGTTTGATCTTATTAACGTTGCTAAGGAAATTCTTTTCATATTAAATGGGATTAAACATTCATTTCAGCATTAAAATCGTGCTTAGTTTTTTACCTTTAACATTCTTGGTTATCGAGTTAATGATGATAATTCTGAAACGGAGAAAATTTTTCGTTTATTTCATAGAAATGGATTAACTTTGCGGCAAATAGTGTTTTATAGGTTTATTATAGTTTTTGGTTCACAAATGAGAATGATTGAAATGATTGCAAATGGACTTTTTCGATGATGAATAAAAATTTCAGATATTTTTATTTCGCTTAATTACAATTCTGTTAGATATAAAATTTATTATAATAAGGTGGTAACATAGTTGCTTCAAGATAGTTATTTGACATTGACACAAAAAATTTTGAATTTACTGTAGTTTTAAAGATAAAATAACATAGTAAATTGTTAAAAATAAAATTTATTAAAAGTAATACAAAACAATTGGAAGTAAAGCGACAAGCAAAGCAAAATATCATAATGATTTGAAATGGACTTTTTCGATGATGAATAAAATTTTCAGATATTTCTATTTCGTTTAATTACATTTCTGTTAATAATGATTTATAATAAGTTGGCTAAATTATTTGGACACAAAAATTTTGAACTTACGTTTTAAAGATAAAAGATGAACAAAATTTTTAACAGAATTCAAAATAATTGAGGTATTTAATTATTGGAAATAAACTTTTTCTGTGATGAATAAACATTTCAGATATTTCTATTTCGTTTAATTACATTTTTGTTAATAATGATAATATGGATTATAATAAGGTGGTAACAAGATTATAATAAGGTAGCTATTTCTTTATTTGACATTGAGTTTTTGAGTTTATTGATAAAAGCAGCATAGTAAATGTTAAAAACAAAATGTATTAACAGTAATTCAAAACAATTGGAAGTAAAGCGACAAGCAAAGCAAAAATATTAAATTTGAAATGGACTTTTTCGATGAAATAAAAATATAATTTAAACATTTCTGTTAGATAATGATAATATGGATTATAATAAGGTGGCTATTGCTCGCCGTAGTTATTTGACATTAAGACAAAAAATTTTGAATTTACCCTAGTTTTAAAGATAAAAGCAATATAATAAATGTTAATAATAAAAGTTAATAAGAGTAATTCAAAACAATTGGGGGTAAAGCGACAAGCAAAGCAAAATATCATCATTTCTCTGTATCATCATTTCCATTCATTTTAATTATATTTGATGTTCAGAAAGAGATAATGTTAGTTTAAATTTAAAATAACCATCTGATGAAAATTTGACTCAAAATAAACACCTGATGACATCATGGCGAGGTCTTCATTTAAAAGGCTTTTATCTCTCAAAATCTCGTCCTTTTTTGCCTTTTTGTTTGTTTCTGATCTTTTCAGAGTTTACACATTCATATGTTTGAGCTTTTCGTTTGTTCAGACATTATTCTTCTTTAACAAAGAGGGTATTATTCCTCAAAATTGTTCAAATATGAGAACTTTTATTTGGTGTTTCGTAGAAACAAACAAAAATTAAATTTGCATATATATATATATATATTTGATACGTTTTGAAAAAACTTCTTAATATTAATTTATAAAAGAGAGGCATTTTTCATATTACAACTATAATGCTTTGTTGTTTTAAAGATTTGTAATTAATGTCTCAAATCTTCACAATAAGCAAATTTAGCAGCAAACAGGGAAAACAAAGAGAAAAATTTAAGCAAATCCCAAGGTATGGATATAATATGGCTAATATTCTATACAATAATTAATGCAAATAAAGATTAGCATTTATGGTATTGAATTAATAATGAGAGTTGTTCATTAAATAAATGTCAAAGAAATATATAGTAACAAAAATGTGCTCAAAACAGAGATTTTGTTTATAATTCAACTGTCTCTGAATCAAATATTTAATTTAAAAGATTATTACATGTAGAGTTTATAAATGCCTTGACAAATGTTTTATAAAGTCAATGAAAATAACTCAACCATTTAATACTTACAAATTATCCTGTAGATTTTTAGACTAAAACTATTTTCCCATCCTTTTATCCTACACTTTTAAAATGACATCTAATGATATAATTCACTTTCTTTAAAAATTTGGAAAAAGAATATCAGTGCATCTTAATTTTTTTTTTAAATTTTTGCTTAAATAAGACCTGTTTAAATCTTCTTTACTCAAAAAAGAAAGATATAATTTTTGTATTAAAATTGCAACAAAACAGAATTTATGAATCATTGCGATTCATATTAATGTCCCCATTTCATATTAAATGTATTTTTAACTTACTTACTTTTTTAGTATTTTAATTATTTTTAATGAACAATTGAAATATTTGTACCTGACCCACGAATCTGTTAATCATATTGACCACTTTGTAATGGGTTTATCACAGTTTCGATTAATCCATTTTCCAAAATGGGTCAGGAAAGAAATATCTTTCGAGATATTTTTAAAGTTAACTTCTCTGACTTTGAGCGTCATGTTAGATGAGAACAGGAAAACTTCAACAATGCTGTCTGATCATCAATGCAAGAGATTCTTTTGAAAATGCCCACCCAGTCTATCAATTTTTCAGGACAGTGAGTTGCTCAACATGGAATGGAACCTTCGTTCTTTTGCAGGCTAGCTAGAAAGCACTACTACTATTAAACCACGAGATGGACTTTTATAAATATCCACAGAAAGAAATTAAAATACAACATTCTTGCAACCAAAAAAGTTTTACACGAACGTTTCATTAAATGTTTCCGTATTAGTTTGTAATTTAGTTTGTAAGACCATATTTGTAAAAATTTTCTAGTCAAGAATTGTTAGATAGTATAGCCTGAAGCAAATTTACCCATTAATTCCTTTCGCATAACCGATATATATATATATATATATATATATGAAGAATATAACATATCAATACAAAAATCAAATTAGAACGCCACACAATAGTTGTATGTAATACTCTAATATTTTCTTGCAACTGTTTTTCAATTTTTTGATGGGCTATCTTGTATCTTATTAGGAATGTATATACACTCAAGAGCCAAAACATTATGACCACCCCTACATTTTGCAATGAATTCGCCTGGATGACGTGGAAGGCACGTGATCAGGTGGAAGTGGAGGGAGAAGTGGTATTAAGTGGTGGTATTAATCCATGCCAAGGCGGGTTGAAGCTGTGTTGCTCGTCAAAGGTGGGCCAACTCGTTATTGAAAGGTGGTCATAATGTTTTGGCTCTTGAGTGTATATAGAGAGAGGTAGAGATAAATGTTTTGTCATTTACTGAAGCCAGGCATTTAGAATATATCTGTCAGCAACAAAATAAAAACAAAAGTAACAGAAATAAAGTTATACTACGTGATTTTTTAAGGACCCGAAAGTGTTTTATATTATCTTATTCCATCTATAATTATAAAAAGATCTTAAAAAGAGATTAAATAAATTTAAATTGTTAAGAAGAAAGAAAAACTTATTACAACGATATATAGCAATATCAGACTATATAAGATAACCCTCGATAAACAAAGAGATGCTTAATAAATTAGCTCTTCTTATCAATATCATTTAAAACAAGTTTTCTAAATGAGCTAATTATTCAAAAGACTTGTTGTACCACAAAACAAACTAGTGGTATTTATTTCCGATTCAAGGTTTTGACAGAAAAGCTATGAAAATGAGAAATCTATAGAAACAAAACTTTACAGTTTGGGAACATTCAAGATTTTTAAATTAGAATTAAAAACATTTACAACTTAATAATTTATTGCCTTATAATTTTTAATCCTTTTTCAAATTCTACTTTTAAAATGATTATTTTATATTTTGTTTATCATGCATAGTAAAACATCTGTTTCAATTCAAAATATGCAAATTGTTCTTAATAGCAAGTCGTCAGACCACATGCATTTCTACATAACTCCAGCATTTAATTTAAAGAAAGTCTTTCACTTCATTTTGAATAAAGATTGAAGAAAGTAGTACTTAATTGGACTTGCATTGAGAAATTTTTTTATGGATAACAATGGAACTCAAATGGAGTGGTTATGAAAGAGATAAAGAATGTAAGTAGGGAGATCTTTGACCTTTCATCTTAATAATGAAGCATGTCGTTAAAATCATAAATAAAAGAGATAGGGTAAATAAATGTCCAGCTAAAGGCTCGTTAAATTTAATGTCATGACATTTTTTTTAAAAGGGAATCTCTTTAAAATTTAATTCGGATCAGGGAACATTAACAGAACATTTCGCTTTGCTCTTAGATCACAATCACTTCTCTGGAATAATTATCTGATTTTCATTTAATTCTTTTGTTAACACGAGTGGCTGGCGAATGCATGCTTTCTAAGTAAAGTGAATGTCTATTAATTTTTGTTTAAAATACTTTTAGAGAGAAATAAAGTTCAGAAACTAACTGTAGAATGTGTCAAAACTAAAAACTTAAATGAATGGAAACTCAACAAATTTGTTTAAGCATTACATATTGTTGTGTTACAGTTCATTAATTAACTTAAATGAATGGAAATTCAACAAAATTGTTTAAGTATTACATATTGTTGAGTTACAGTTAATTACTTAACTTAAATTAATGGAAACTCATCACATTTGTTAAATATTACGTATTGTTGTGTTGCAGTTCATTAATTAACTTAAATTAATGGAAACTCAACACATTTGTTAAGCATTACATATTGTTGCGTTACAGTTCTAGAAGACATCTTTGCTAAATCAAAATGTTCCAATTGTTTATAAAATCCTTAAATAATCACAGGAAAATAACAAACAGGGGAATTTGTATTTTGATGAAATTCATAATGACAATCTATTCAATTTCTTTAAAGTATTTTATGCGAAAACAAATCTGATTTTCCAATTGTACATGACTTCGTAGAAAAAAAAAATCATACTTTGAAACTTTTGAAACCAGTACTAGATTAAAATGCCTTACCTAATCTGAATATGAGTTTGTAATGTATCGTATTTACAAATCAAATGCTTATTAAGACCATAATTGGGAAAACGTAATTGTTCGAAATCACGCAAACAAATTATAACTACCTACTTTTTTGGGAACATTTCAGTTAAATTGAGGTGTTAAATTAGGTTAAATAAAATTCTTTATTTTCGACCAATAAATTGCCATTATTATTTTTATAAAAAGTTATTAATATCAGAACAAAATCATACACAAAATTAAAATTAATAAATCCTTCTTCTTCATGGGCGCAACAAAGCCATGGCCAACAAGTCTCTTTTTCTTCATGGGCAAAAGACATCTGCATACGGGCAGATTTCGAGACAGGAGATGTTTCCTTTTTAGGGAGTAAGGTTGTCAGTCCTACATCCAGTCATATTACAGTCAACACACATCATACAGATTACGGTTTAAAGTGGATTCCGAATCATTACAAACATCCATTCCAACCCGAAACATAAACTCGAACCCAAAACCTGTGGCTCCGAGTGGTAGTCAATCGGGTCAGGCCATGAGGTCCCAAAACTAATAAATACCATGATTGATATTCATTAGAAACATTCTAATAATTGTTCCTAATGAATATCATCATGGTATTCATTAGTTTGAAAGTATTTTTCAAAATTCAGTATATAAATATTTTGGAACTTTTCTAACCATTAATTTTCTAGTCGGAGAGTTGATGAATGATAGAGATTAATTACTAAGCTTTCCAATACCTATTTAGTACCAAATATATTAATAATAATATTATGCATAAATGGATTTCCATGCAAAAGTTTGAGTCCATGTAATAGTTAATAGCTTGGAATATAATAAATAAAATTGTTAAGAAAATAAAAAGCTTGATATTTCTGGAGGTTAATTAAATGTTTTACAATAATATACTATATTAAAAGGACAACATTTTTTTGCTGTTCTTCAAGGCACTCGCCCACTTAACAGAAGAAAAACTATAGAATAATTTACAATTTTTAAAACATTCTGTTGTTGTCGAATAACTGAAAAGTAGAAAAAAAATCAAATATCATGGTGCTCCACAATAATATTGGCTATGTTGATTGCCAGTTCGGAGTATAATTCCTCTTCAGAGAGATGGTCCAGACAATGCATGGCGGGCGCAACAGATGGGCAATCAAAGACTTGATGAGGAGTAAGCTGAACATCACGGAAATTGCTCTATTTTTGGTATTGTTTAACTCCATCAGCAGAAATTTTCATATTTTTGTGGTACTTCATCCGTAATGTTGCGAGAGTAGTAGCTTTTTTCTGTCGACATTTAGTTTTGTAATTTGGTATTTAGTTGTGATCTTAGAAGAAATCATAAGTTTAGATTTTTCCAAGACATTTGGATCTGTAATTAAAGTAGCAACGGCAGTCTGACCCTGACTTTTGGTATTCCTCGCCAAAGAATCTGCAATTTCATTAAATTCCAATTCCACATGAGCAGTGATCCAGTGCAAGATACACACTCTGTACGTGTAGTGGATTTGTTCTAAAAGCTATATAATGTTCAAAATCATACTTGAAAAATCTTTATTAAGAGCCTGTAAGACAGATTTTGAGTCAGTGAAGATAACAATTCCATTCCTTTTTTGTGATGGAGGTAGACTCAAATAGGCCTCAACTGCCTTTTGAATGGCCAGCAGTTCTCCTGTGAAGTTAGATGCAATTTTTCCAGCACCAGTAGCAATTTCAATTCTTTTCCCATCGGACAGCAGCAAAACAGCTCCGGTACCTCAGTTATAAAACGTTTTTAAAAAATTCTACTTGAGATATTAACTATCTTAAGTATATTTGCAATTATTAGAGAGTTTTTGCATACCGTATTTTGGACGTTCGTTAGCTTTCTCTCCCTAGCGCGCATTCTCATAGGAAATTGCGCATGCGTATCTGTAATAATGTTTCCTATGAGCATGCGCGCTAGGGAGAAAAAGCTAACGGACGTCCAAAATACGGTATGCAAAAACTCTCTATTGTTTTGAAAACTTTCAAATATAATATCTGATGAATATTAAAACATAGTTTATAAAATATGATACAAATTGTAATCCGTTATTAAGAATTTCATATGTAACTCAACTGAAGTATGTTTCGAAAGACTAGAAAAATAAAATTGAAAAACTATTCTGTAGATTGTATATTTACTATGTATCAGTATTAAGCATTCATGCATATTAATTAATAAATGTAAAATGTCGGTTGAATAGAAATTGACAATTGCAATTTTTTTTTTATCTTTAAAGAATTCTACTCTAAAAATTCCAAGTACGATATTTAAATTAAAATCTTAATTCTTAATTTACATGATATGAAAAACAAGAATTAACTTTTCACAAAATAGGAAAAGGCTTATGATTAAATTTCTCCGAATCTAATTTTGCTTAAGGCAAGTTATGTTTATTAATTTTTAATATCAAATTTTTATTAAGAATTTATGAGAATAAAGCTATTTGGTTTTCCAAAATACACACAGGAAAGAACAAAAGGCATAGCTAAAAAATAGTCTTTCTTATGAATAGTGTTTGTTATTAAAATTGTTATTTTGTAATTTATTCACTGGAAAACAATAGAATTCATTGTATTGCTTGTAAAATATTCCCTAGAACTTATATTAACAAAGATAAACTAAAAATTGTTAAACACTACGTTTTTCTAAATAAAAAGTAATAGAAGCAGTTAATATAAATAATTTTCAAATCGACGAATCCAATTTTTTTTTTACTTTTAGATATAAGAGAATCAAATTTTGAGATAATAGAATAAGCTTATTATTTTTTTTTTAATTTAAAAGTCAACCTTTTTTAATTAATTTTTTTTAATACATTCCATGAAAGGATATTTTTTAAAAGTCCCTCATTTGAAAAATCCTTTTGTGAAATTTTTTGCTTCCATTTTCATTAATTTTTTTCTGATCAGTTACATTTATTCTGTATTATTTTCAATGTTCTAAGTGTCATGGGAAAATAATAGGATAATACTAATCCCACAGAACTGTAATTTATACAGAAAAAAATTGCATTGGGACTTTTAGTCCTAAATATTATTTACATTATCATTAAAGGCAAATATTTGATGATTGTATAAAGCTATTTCGAAAAAAAATTTATTATGTTTTTTTCTTCATTATAACATACTTGAAAAAAATTGTTTGGTAAAAAAAAAATTATAAAAAAAAAAAAATATTTACTTCTCGAAAATTTAATTAATTCTCAGAAATTTATTCAAATTATTCTGAAAACATTGTGAATTATTCTGAAACAAATTGTCATTAGACAAAAATTGTACTCTTAGAAACATCACAAAAAATACATAACATTTGTTTAACGCAGTTAAAAGTATCTTTTCAAGTTTTCAGAAAAGACAATCACATTTTCTCTTTTGTTAACCTATAAATATTTTCTAAATAGTAATTACTATATTTTATTTAATTTCGTATGAGATGAATACAAAGCATTTATTATACCAGAGGAATACAAAGCATTTATTATATTAGATGAATGCAAAGTATTTATTGCAACAGATTACAAAGCCTTTATTACATTAGATGAATACAAAGCATTTATTACAACTGATTACAAAGCATTTATTACATTAGATGATTGCAAAACAATAATATTACATTTGGCACTGAATGCTTACTTATAATTATATTTTCAAAGCATTTATTTGGTGCTTTGATTTCTCTAGTAAATATACTTAATTCATAACAAAGTATACGATTTTTAAAATCTACATATTTTATTAAGAAAAATATAAATCTTTCATAAAATAGAAATATTCTCAATAGCTTTCATTCCACTTTTTTCCGAGTAGGATAACCTAACTGCCAGTCACTAACTGTATGTTAACTTTTAAGTAAATTTTCATTATTTAACGGAAATACAGTTTTGTTATAATTGGTATATCTTTTTATTAAATAGAGCATACATTTAGAAATTCTCCTGTGCATTTGCTCACATTATTCATTCGCAAAATCAATTTAGCTTGATATTTTTGAGACACTTAATGTTCGATTTATATCGATTGAAGCGACTTACTGGAATGAAGGAGACTTTCAGTCACCAAACTAATGCTTAGCTGTAAAAATATCTACTTTTTCGTCTAACTTTTTTTTTATTTGCTTAACTGAGCTGTTGCTCTTCAAGATAACCACGAGGAAAGCAATTTGACAATGAGGAAAACTTCTATAAGAATTGATTGAGTTTTGCTTCTCTATCATCAAAAACATATCAACTTTTCTTTTTTTCTGCTGAAGCACAATTGTTTGATTCAGTTCTTGAATTGATAGAAAATATTTTTGAAGGAATTCATCGATCTATATAACAATTTTTTGAAGATGTCACTTTTATATTGCATATTTTCTTCGTAGTAATTTATTTCATTGCTTTCTAAAACATATTGCTTTAGAATTTTATTTTCTATTGTGCAAATAATCCCTACGATGTACTAAAGAAATAAGTCTTCATTTTGAGCATTCCTTCAGGACAAGTATTTCACTAGCAAAACTTCCTGGAGAAGTCACTTAACTTTCTGACATAGCTCTAAATCCTATTATGCTTTAAAAGGAACTTTCTTGCCTTTAATATATATATCCTGAGGCAATAAAAGCTTAAGTAATCGTCTTTGGAGTATCGAAATTTAATATAAGCTTGACAGTAGATTTCTAGAACTGAACAGCTTTTAAATACTTTGAATAAATTTCTTAATATTCACATTAACTGTTATCGAAGTACCCTTTAGCATTATTTTTACTTTTATGTTTGAAGTTTAAACTAAACAGAGGAAATCTTATGAATAAAAGATTCAGAATAACCTTTATTTTAAACACTTATCAAATAGTATATAAATAAATATTCCAAAGTTAGAGATCAAGGTATTTATTATGCAAGCAAATAAAAATCTATTGAAAATGATTTAAATTTTCTTTCTGTCATATAGCTAAGTAATCCCTCTAAAAGGTCTTTAATAAATTTTACGTCGTACCTTTGTTTTGATGTGCAAATTTTGCGATGTAAAAGCTTTTTAAACATTTCAATGCAATTTTTTTCGTTGGCTCCTTATTGATTTTAACTAAGAGCTTCCTCGATAGGTTTATGGTTCGATAATAATATAGTAAATGCTACCGAATCAGAAGAGAAGGAACTAAATGAAAAATTTTTAAACATCATTTAGAGATGATCCGTTTTGACATGAAAAAATGCTTTTCAGAAATGTATTAATAATGTATATTAGTCAGTACGCAGTATTAAGAAATAAGATTTTGTATCAAAACGAAAGTTTAAAACCTTTTAAAAGCCGTGTATTATGTATTGAAGCAATTTTGTTAGCTACATTTTAGAATAAACCTTAAAATTTATATTTGTTGTTTGTCAAGTCATATATGTCAGAACATGAGCTTAACTGTTTATTTTGTTATTTTAAGTTGTATTTTTACTTTAAATTATAAAAAATTCTTACTAATAAATAAATGTACTATACTATATTAAAACGCAAATTAAATTTAAAAGCAGTAAAGATTAGAGTGAAAATCATTTTATTTTGCCTTCTTATAAAGCGATCCACTAAAAGATTTTTTTTTTTTGCTAGATATGATTTTCTCCATATACTGTTTAAATTACCAATTTAACATATAAATTGATTTTTAAATTAAATTAAGATATAACAGTTAAACTTATTGTTTCTTTTAAACTTAACAAAAAGAAGAAGTAGAAAGAAGTAGAAATGCATCATTTACAAGGAATGATGCAGAAGAAACTTTTCCCGTAGTATTTTATAATGATGACAAAAGTTGAAAATAAAAAACCATGCAACTGTCACAACAAATTGCATCACCTTCGTAATTAATCATCTTGTAGTACAAATACTCAAACTTATAACTTGAGTTTATTCTTAAAGTTTTTGACCATAAAATGAAATGGCAAGCCAGAAAACATACTTATCCTATCTTAAGCATAATTACAATATGTATAATTAGTACCCATGCACCTATTCATTTCCAAGCAACTTCTCAGTATCTCACTCTCAAAGGACAGAATGCCATGGTAAACAAGATTAATCCAAACGTTATTAGAGTATGGTAGTCAGACGAGCCACCACTAGAAAAGGGAAATGAGCGAAACAGCAGTGACTGTCATTAACTGGAGCCTCAACTGACCCCACTGCCTATTTTAGGGGCTAAAGCTGTCCTCTTAGTCCCCTTCATGTTGTCTGGAGTCATTCACGCCCGTGTGTTGAGAGCGCAGCATTTACACAAAAGAGTCGACCAGTGAATTGTCACGAATGCGTTTAAAATGCTGGCTGCATCTGAATTAATTCTAGCACCACGGCTTTCCAATATTCTTAGAAAAGCTGCGTCGTCTGGCGTCTACTATAATTGAAAGGAGGACAGAAGATTTCCAAACATTAAAGATCATTTCATAATCCTTTATAGAACTCTACAGCCAATGGGAGCATTTCTAGACTAAGACAGGTAAATATTCAGAAGTTTTAGGGTTTTTACTGAATGGAAAACCGAGTCAAGACGTTTTTGGAAGAACTTATCATTTGAAGTTTGGTAATTTTCTAATTCAACATTAGAAATTTTGCCATCGTCATGGGCATTCAATATTACATTGCTATATATTATTTCAGACGACATATACTACTTCTCTATTAGAAGCGGCCTGGTGGCCAGTTAGCTAACACTTTGGCCTTTGGTACGACAGGCTTCAGGTTCGAATTCTGGCGATGGCGTAGATGTTTGTTAGTGGTTCGGAATCCACTTTAAACTCTAGGTCCTGGTCTGTTTAGCCCCTGTGTGTAGAAAATGAACGTAGAGCAACAAAAACCAATCTATATTGGAGATGATCAAAAACGTTGGTTAAAATAAATGGCAATTCAATAAAAATTTTAATGAACAAACGTTTTATAAATACCATATATTATTGTAGTTTCTATTTAGTTAAAGTAATTTATTAAGTAAAAGTATAGGACGATGGCAACAGACTCATTTTTGCATGAAAAATTTCTTCCAACAAGTAATACTACAGAAATGTGCAAATTAATACTTTTAAGTCTTGCTTTAAAAAAATTAAAATAATCAGTAAAAATTTTGAAATTTGAATTTTATAATTTTACTTAAAATGAAGTGAATTTTAATTTTTATGTAAAACTATTTTATGGATAAATCTTTCTTACTATTGGGTTATGACTTACTATGATTTTGGATGTTTTAGAAAATATAAATTTTTGATATCTTTTTCATTTTATAAAGTAAATACTTAATAACAAATGTAACAAATTAATTTTTATGTTAACAACATTTATTTATTGATTAATTATACACTGAAGTGACAAAAGTCATGGGATACCTCTTAATATCGTGTCGGCCCTCCTTTCGCCCGGCGAAGTGCAGCAACTCGATGTGGCATGGACTCAACAAGTCGTTGGAAGTCTTCTGCAGGAATATTGAGCCATGCTGTCTCGATAGACGTCCATAATTGTGAAAGCGTTGATGGTGCAGGATTTTGGGCACGAACAGACCTCTCGATGATGTCCCATAAATGCTCGATGGGATTCATGTCGGGCGATCTAGGTGGCCAGATCATTCGTTGGAATTGTTCAGAATGTTCTTCAAACCAATCGCGAACAGTTGTGGCCCGGTGACATGGCGCATTGTCATCCATAAAAATCCCATCTTTGTTTGGGTATATGAAGTCCATGAATGGCTGCAAGTGATCTCCAAGTAGCTGAACATAAGCATTTCCAGTCAATGTTCGGTCCAGTCGCACCAGAGGACCAAGTCCATGCCATGAAAAACAGCCCACACCATTACGGAGCCACCACCAGCTAGTTTGGGTCCATGGCTTCGTGGGGTCTGCGCCACACTCGAACCCTACCATCAGCTCTTACCCTACTTGCTCTTAAATCGTGACTCATCGGACCAGGCCACGGTTTTCCATTCATCTAGGGACCAACCGATATGCTCACGTGCCCACGAGAGTCGCTGCAAGCGATGTCGTTCTGTCAGTAAAGGCACTCGAGTCGGTCTTCTGCTGGAATAGCCCAAGAAAGCCAAATTTCTCCGCACAGTTCTAACAGACAAGTCCCTTGTACGTCCCAAATTGATTTCTGCGGTTATTTGACGCAGTGTTGCTTGTCTGTTAGAATTTACGACTCTTTGCAGACGTCGCCGGTCTCGGTCGTTAAGTGCAGGCGGTCGACCACTGCGCTGTCCATGGTGGGATGTTATGCCTAAAATTTCATACTCTCGGCACACTCTTGACACAGTGGATCTGGGAATGTTGAATTCCCTAACGATTTCCGAAATGGCATGACCCATGCGCCTAGCTCCAACTAACATTCCGCGTTCGAAGTCTGTTAATTCCCGTCGTGCGGTCATCATCACGTCAAAACCTCTTCACATGAATAACTTGAACAGAAATGAAAGCTCTGCGAAAGCTCTGCGCATTTATACCTGTTATACGCGATGCTACTGCCATCTGAAAAGTTGCATATTGCGATCCCATGACTTTTGTCACTTCAGTGTATATCATCTCATATTCCAGGCAGTAATCTCTTTAAGGTGTTCTTTTAACTGTTGCATATGATACTTTTTATAGATTTCTGGATAAGTTTTCTTAAACTAGTATGCCAAAATTAAGAAAACATTTTTTTAAAATTATTCTCTTACATTTTTTCAAATATATTTTAAAACATCAAAAAGTATTGCACCAAAATTAATTCTAGACATTTTATGAATATTTGACATTTTTTTCTATAATTACTCTTTACATTTTTCAGTTGTGCGCTCAACAATAATTTATAGAAGATACTGAATCTCAGACAAATATTTTCTTTGAATTTTTTCATTAGACATATAAGAGCAAAAACATTCCAGCGTTACAAATAACTTTCCAAAATTAAGAAATTTAAATATTTTAATATTTTTTTGTCTCATCATTAATATTTCTACCTGGAAGAATAAGAAAAATCCAGAATTTCTTAAATAGTTCTTTTAAAACTTTATGTACAAACCCTTTAACCTTTTTTTTACAAATATAAAATAATTTTTTATTTGTTTTTCCAGTAATTAAAGTGAAATTTATGGAATATAATAATATTCTTCTAAGAAGAGAATCTCTTTCTTATTTATTTCACAATTTTATGTCTTTAATATTTATAAACTAAGTTTGTATCAAGTACTTTATAAAAAATATTAGTATTTTACATAAAAATGCATATAACAATTTAGAATTCCCAATACACGACAATTACTGAATAACTTCAATTGAATAGCTAAAGTGTTAACATTTTCTCTAATTGTTTTATTTCTTATAGAATATCTTTTAAAGCATTTCATCAAGGAAGTGCTTTCTTCCAAAGAAGAACAACCGACATTTTTAAGTCCCTTTCTTTGGTATAAATCTGAAGAAATATTTTTGCCTCAGACGGATTTAAATCCTTAGGGAAGTGCATCCTTGAAATACTTAAAATATGAATTTTTCAAACGTTTTTGTCCACTTAAGTTTCAAGTAATGCTAGATAGGACAGGTTTGAAGATAAAACACGACAAGAACGTTTTTAAATATTCAATGTAGTTTTCAAATATTTTTCGAATTGTCTGATTCTTCAAAAGAATGAAAGGTTTTTCATAGCGTTTTGTAACATTTTCTGTAACAATTTCTTGGCGTGTTTAAAGTTACTTTTATATTTTTAGTAGAAATTGAAGTACTTAACGATTCAAAACCAACTTTTGTAAGCTTTCTTTTTTCTTTTTTGTTACGCTTTTGCAGCGATTATTCATGTATATGGTTCATTCATGTATATAGTTTCTATTCATGTATATATATGTTTTACGATATTATGTTTTATTGTTGCACCTAATGCATATTTTGGATCTTGAATCAGTACTCAGGGCTTCTATTTCTTTGTATTTTGATGGGAGTGATTTAAAGACACATAAAAATTTCTTTAAAATGAGAATTTTTATGGCTTTTTTTTTACGGATTGAAAATTTTTTTTGGCCACACTTTTTTTTTTGTGAAATTATTTTATCTCCCTTTTACGTTTTCACGGGTGGTTAGGGATGTTTAAAAAGGGAATCCTCGATAAGCCACCGCCCCTATGAACAACCTCATTCACTTTTGCGCCACGAAGAGTTGGATTTTAGCAGATCCATACATAAGAAACTCATTAACCAGCTGTTGTTATGGTGAAACATCCGCATCGTAGTGAAATGAAGGATGACACACATGTACACACACACACACACACACACATACATATATATATATATATGGATATAGATAGATAGATAGATAGTTGATGCAGTTCCTCATCACCGTCATTGTCCGCTCTATCCAGGAAATTCTTCAATTCATCCATCAACATAACAGCGGTATAACAGCGGTGTCATAAGAACAGCGGTATTCTTAAATTTAAAAAAAAAATGTTGTGATAAATGTTTTAAAACATATTCCCAAATTTCTGAAAAGAATATTGGTACCATTAGAAATCTTCCCCTTGCTTGTAAGATAAAAAATGTAGTTATTTCCTGGAACATTTTCTTTGCAACATGAAATATGCATGTCAAACAAGCAGTACTTTAATTATAAGAGTATTGGCATGATATTAAAAAGTATGATCAAATATGTTCTATTTAAAATGCCGAATTCCATCATTTTAATGTAAATAAATTCAATAACTAGAATAAAATAGGAATAGAAGGACTTCTAAAAGAAACTGTGTGCATGATAAATATTAAAACAATCATACTATATGGATTTAATGATCTTTTAAATAATAGATAAATAACTGCCATTGCTGGAAATAACGATGAAAATCCTGTTGTGGTATTTTCCGAAGTTCAGCCATCGCGTTGATTTTGATGTCTTCTACGGCAAAACGGTTACTTTTGAGACAGTTTGATCCTCGGAAGAGCCAGAATTACTATGGTGCTGAATCCGGTGAGTATGGAGGCTAGTGGAGGAGAGGAATGTTCTTTTCTGTTAGCCATGTATGCATAACAATCGATGTACGGGAAAGAGCATTGTCGTGATGCAGTGACTATCCTCTTTGACATTTTACGGAATGTTCTCTTCGGATTGCTGTCTTTTCAAAATTTGCATGTACAAAGGGTCTTTAACAGTCTGTCCAGATGGTAAAAATTCATGTTGCATCACACCTTTGTTGCAATGCTTTTGTTGCAAGCTGTATCACACCTTTATTGCAATGCTTTTGTTGCATGCTGTATCACACCTTTGTTGCAAAATGCAATTAGTATCACTTTTGTTTTGGATTTGACATGATGTAATTTCTTTGGTCGAGGAGTGGACATAGTGTGCCATTCTGATGACTACATCTTTGCCATCTGGTTGTAAAAGCACACCCATGTCTCGTCACCAATAACAATTGTCTCGGTTCCTCTGTGCGTTTTACATAACGTTCGGCCACAGTCACATTGCCTGTTATGAATTCCGGCAGTAAAAATATAGTGATAGTAAAACAAATAAATTAATTATAGTTCGGTAATAAAGAGTTGCAACGAAATTCCGAGAACCCTTTGACTGTCTCTCGTAACGTCAGCTTTAACTTTTGCATTCAAAACATCATTACAAAGGACGTTTTCAAGTCTACCATGGATTTAATTTTCTAAACTCATATCTCCTGTATAATTTCAAATTGCATCATTAATACTTTGTGTTGCTTGGGTAGCAAAATGTTCAAATTTATATTCCTATACAAAAATTATCCCTATATTGTAGGATTATATGTTTCAATTTTGTTCAAGTTTTTTTTTTTTTTTTTTTTTTTAAATTTGCCACTTATATGCAAACTCATTATACCATCAGACAGAGCACAGAATAAACAATAAAAGGATATATAACTCTCTTATTTAACTTAATTCTGATATACATCCATTTTATTAAACGTCAGCTAACAATGAAAAGTTAATTTCATATGGGACAACCTAATACTTATGTCATTTGAAATATCGATGACAGTAAATGACAATTTTCTGTGATGGCTGTTATGGCAATTTTCTGTGAAGCTATAATAATTCTTCACCATCTGCGTGTACCAGTTATAACGATATGCAGTTTTATCTACATTGTTTATACAGATATCTATCTCACATATTTTATTATTTCTTTTAGTATACTTTCATTTAGGATATGAATTAATCAAGTAAATTTCACTAAACAGTAATTGAATGTCCCTCATATCTTTTCTTAAAAGTATCTTGTCAAAATGAAAACTTCGCTGCTAAACATTCTGTTAAGACTAAAATAATCACCTTGTTTTTGATTACTTCGGCAGTAGCTCATTATTCATAAAGAGAAATGAACGTTGATGGTATTAAATAACCTATTTCTATCGTGACATATATCATATTATCACCTACGAAATGTATTACCAGTATTTCTATTTGACAAAGTATGGCACTGTCATTTAAACACCATCAACCGGCGACGCTTTGTCGAATCGTGGCTTTTTCAGCAGTCAACAGGAAAAGCTAGGCTTTAATTAGACAACTATAATCCATTCTTTCGTACAGTTTTAACATGGGTGTCTCATTCACACCTAATTACATTTACAATCATTTACTAGGCCCTAATACTCATTTCCTATTTGCCGAATCTATTAATTAATTTACACAAATAAAAAATTCATTTAATTGAAAAATAAGCTATGCTTAGAGCAGACAATAGAAATAATAGAAATTTAATGCGCATGACGGTAAATGAAGTTTATTGAAACGGACATTGATTAAAAACTTTTTTAGATTATTTACTGGGAAATAGAATTTAAATTTGTGTTTCAGTAAATTTAATTACCTTATTTGCGTTTTCTTGACAATTAATAACAATATGTAATCGGATTCGAGTATATAATATTTTAGAGTAATATTTTTTTCTACTTATTCAATATTTTAATTTCGAATAGAAAAATTTAATTGTGTTTTATTCAAAAAGAAAAATTATAATTAAAATGCAAGCAGCATTAAACAAGTTAATAATCGAATCAACCAATGAAATAACATTGAATAAAAAACTTTTTTTAAAGTGTGTACTAGAAAATATTCTCGTGATGAACTAAAAATATTAAAATCTACGTCACAGGTTTCTTTGAAATTTATTTGAAATAAGTTCTTACACTATATATTTGTATTTAAACAAGTTTAAGTAAAACAGTTCTACTAAAGTTGTCCATTCTTTATTTTAAATTTTCATTTCTATTTCAAATTCTGTTATATTTTCTATTCGCTTAGGTTTTTTTTAAAATAAATATTAATTTATATAATTTTTTCAATAAGAAACATAATTAAAAAATTATTAAGTATACATTTTTCTATGACCAACTAACAATATCATTCAGAAGAATGTTTCATTATTTTCTTCAAACCATTTTCTGATACACTAATAGTATTTCAGAAAATATTTATATTATTATTCTATTATAATATTTATTATTATACAATACTAATATTTACATTATTATTATATTACAAAATTTATTATTAAACAATAATAATTTTTACATTATTATTGTATTATAATATTTATTATATTTTTTTCTCAAATATTTAACAATCCATTATTATGTTAGTTATATTTGATTCGTTATTAAATAGACGGACAGTTGCCTAGTATTATTTTATAATTTTATTATAACAATTTGTATTATCTATCAGAAATCTTCTTGAAAATGACTCTCATTTCAATCAATTATATTATGTGGACTATTAAGTTTTCTTAATTTAATAAATATATTGAAATATTATTTTTATATTAAATAATTGAAGTTAAAGAACATAGAAAAAAATATTCTTACAATTCAATCAAATAAAAATAATAATTTCAGAGTCCTTTTATTTAAAATCGCTTTATTACATTGCTACTTGTTAATCAAAATTCTTTCGAAATATATGAAAATAGTCAAGATGGCATTGTTATATAATTAGCTTATAAACGACATTAATCTGATAAACGATCGATATAAACGATATAAATCTCTAAAACTTCTTTTAAATGCAATAATTCTTTTTTTACATGAACTTCAACTAAAAATACCAATTTTAAAAACTATTTTACTTTTTGAATTTAAAAAACTTTTTTTTCATATAATCTTCATTAAGCATATTAAATGTTTTCTTTTGAAAAAAAATATTTTGTCAAGAGGTATTTAAAATTAATAAGGAGTACTTTTTATTTTTAAAAATTTGATTTAGTTAGAGAAAGGGTACATAAAAAGTCCTTTTACATTAGGCAATTTGATTATCGCTTTACACAATTTATCACAATAGCCATCCAGTCTCCTCGTTTCTGAGATCAATGACAGCAACATAAGCCTTTCTAGTTGCGCCTACTACTCTCATTATTAAAATTTAATTAAAAAATTACTTATAATAAAAATATATGAACTTAATTAATTTGAAGGAATTTTTTTATTCTTAACCTTTCATTATTTAAATCACTTTTTTTTTTTGCGGTTTCGTTATGCACATTATTACAATCGTCATCCAATCTCGTTATTGTAATAAAAATAATATTAAAAACTTACTTTGCTAATTTAATTAAATGTATTCATTTTATTTCTACTTCGTTGTCTTTCGCAAAATTTCTGAAAATCAAATATGTTGCTTGAGAGAAGAATTTAGAAATATGCTATAATTAAAATTCTAATGAAAATAATATTTTGAATTATTATTTAATTTCAATCATCCCTTTTTTTTATTTCAATTTCTTTTAATACTTTTGAAGTTTATATTTTAATTTTTCGCCCTTTTTGAAAGAAACGGAACATTTTTTTTTGCATTTTTATTGCAGATTTATTTTTTCATCACGATTTCATAGAATCTAATCCAATGAGTAATTTAATTACAGTATCTGAAATGAATCCTTATTGGCACTAATGCTGTCTGAAGGTTTATTGTTGTTGAAAAGTTTTTAATAAGAATGCTGTCTGCGAAGTTTTTAATGAGACAAGTAAACACTGTCTTTAAATTGTAATTTTTTCATTATTTTTATATACTTCAGATTTATTGTCAAAATAATTCTAATTTTGCAATGTCTGAATTTTGACTTAAATATCGGAGAGATTTTCTATATTAGTATTTTTAATATGTGACATACATGGAATATCGGGTTCATGCTCTGTATTGTATTTTTAATATATAACATACATAAAATATCGGATTCATGCTCTGTATTGGTATTTTTATTATATAACAAGCATGGAATATCGGAAACATTTTCTGTATTGGTATTTTTAATATATAGCGTACATGGAAAATTTTGACGAGATTATAACACATTTCACAAACATCTCTTCTAGAAAAGAGAAAACGTTTAAAAATCTATTTCAGTCTAATCCCCGTTTTCCATATTTTTAATTGTCTTTGGAAAAGGTACTTTTATATTACTTTGTACTTTCTAGATTTCGCCCAAGCCTCTGAGATTCTATTTACATTTCAGTTAAACAATAAATTGCCATTAAGAAGCTTGAAATGTTCTAATATTTTAAAATATCTTATAAAATTCTAATATATCAAATTTACTTCAATTTTTCAATTGTTGCTGATTAAACAACTGTTACTATTGCTAACAGCCTAATTGACCCCCTAAGTAACCACATAACCACCTAATTTGAATATTAATATAAAAAAATAAATTTTGAAATCAAACCTCTTTAATTATTTTTTATTTAACACTAATGAAAAATAATTATTTAAATCGCACTTAATTTTTATTTATAGTAAATTATTAGTTTTAATTAATTTATATTTGATCCAAGTTACTGTATTTCAACAAATCATATTAATATTTTATATTTCAATTGATTAATTAAAAAAATATTTTTAAGCTTCAAGCAGGCATCATATGAAAAAGAATCCTTTTTTTTTTCAAATGAAAATCAACTCATAAATTGAAAATAAATTATTTGACAACAATAGCAAATGAAGTACGGCCAAGTACTTAACACTCTATTTTCCCAATGCTCATTTTGAACATTTGAATGAGCTTCAGAGTGTTTTGCCACTATGATTACTTCTCAATTCCTTTCACGATTGGAGAGCTGTGTTTTATTTTTAAGTGGCATGACACGAAACGTTTTTTATTTCCTATTCTGAGTTGAAAAACAATTATTGATTTATTCATTTCGGTAATGATAATGTGTATTCGGGAAAAGGAAAAAAGAAACAAACGCCGTTTCTTAGTTCATTCCTACATTTGACTCTGGTAGAGCGATATTTTTAGCTCAATCGATGTTTTTATATTATCAGTGCTAACGCAAAAGAAATATTGGAATATTTTTTCTTACTTCTAACGTTCTTTTGTACATCAGAGGAAACCTTGTAGTAATTCACGAATACCTATCTACCTGATTAGTGACGTAACACATTAGGTAATTCTAGAAATTCCTCCTATCATTCAATAATAAACCAGTACAATAATTTGTTTTATATCATGAAAAAGGGGATAGTACAATAGATGATGCTTTTATTCGAAAAGTTGTATCGTCATTTGATCGCAATCTCAAGAATACCTTAAAAAATTTAGTTTTAAATAATAATAAAAAGTGTAGTTTTTAATAAAATAATAAAACTACTTATTATTTAAAATAATAATAAGTAGTTTTAATTAATAATAAAAATGTGGTTTTTAATAAAATAATAAAATTACTTATTATTTCAAATAATAAGTAGTTTTAATTGATGATAATAACAATGCAGTCTTTAATAAAATAATAAACTAGTTATTATTTTGAATAATAAGTAGTTTTAATTAATAATAATAATGTAGTTTTAAATAATAATAAAAAGTGCAGTTTTTCCTAAAACAATAAAACAACTTATCAGTTTAAATAATAATAAGTAGATTTAATTAATAATAATAACAATGTAGTTTTAAATGATAATAACAATGTAGTTTTAAATGATAATAACAATGTAGTTTTTAATAATAATAACAATGTAGTTTTTAATAATAAAAAAAAGTGTAGTTTTTAATAAAATAATAAAACTACTTATTATTTTAAATAATAATGTAGTTTTAAATGTAACGATGTTTAATAATGTTTTAAATGTTGATAACAACGTAGTTTTAAATAAGAATAAAAAGTGTAGTTTTTAATAAAATAATAGAATTACTTATTATTTTAAATCATAATAAGTAGTTTTAATTAATATTAATAACAATGTAGTTTTAAATAATAATAATTGCTTACAAAAATAAAGTTATTAGTTATTATTATTATAAACTACCAGACATGACCAATCGTTGCCTGGCTACGTACAATAAAACATTTTTAGTTTTGGTAAATTTTATTAGGAAAAAGTATTGGTAAAAACTGTTAATTATTTTTGGCAAATTGGATAGGAAAAATTATTCTGAATAATTATTTATAAACATAATAAACATTTATTCATATATTCTGAATAACTATTTTTTTTTAAACAAACAAAAAATATATTAATAAGGAACCTAATCACATCAACTTCAAAAATTTAACATTTTACTTTCAAGAAAATTTGTAACGACAACTAAAAAAAACATAGAAAAAGCGATCTGTTGTTGTTTCTTATCCCACTTGGCTGGCCAAGCCCATACATACTAATGATTGAAGGGGAAGGAAGCAGCTTCTGTTGTGATGGAGCATCCGTAGGTAGAAGTTTGACTTTGGCTCCGTGACGCTCATACGCTCGTACAGTCATAGGAGACCGGGACCTACGGCTTAAAGTGGATTCCGAACCACTACAAACATCCATGGCACCGCCGGGATTCGAACCCGAAACCTGTGGCACCGAGCGCCAGAGCTCTAGGCACTCGGCCATTCAGGTCCCAAATTTGTAAATGCCAACGGCACGCGGTGTTCCCAGGTGGTCACCCACCCAAGTACTGACCACGCCCAATGATGCTTGAGACTTCGGTGATCTAACGAGAACCGGTATGTTCAGCATGGTATCCGTTGGCAAAAGCGATCTTAGTACCAGATGACGGCAGGCATAACAAAGTTTTGTTTATTAAAAAAAATGGCAATGTTTTCGAGATTTTTAACTATACTCCAGATAAAAGAACAGTGAATTCAATGAAATAAAATTAGCACATTACTGATATAGTTTTCAAGTTATGCTATAATATAAATATAAAATTTAATAAGCCCACACACCAAGTAAATTAATCCTTACGTCCATGTATATGGATTAGTCGTTTATTGGTTAATTCCTGCTTAATGTAAACTAATTAACTATAAATGCTTAAAAGATTTGATGATTATATTTTAAATGGTAATCAAAAGGTGTGTAATTATTATTTTACTTTGAAATTTTTAATAAAAATAGTTATTTTAATACAGCTAATTAAATTTACTAAACTAAATATCGACAATAATTTGTTAATTATAAAAAAAATTATATTGTTAATTCTAATGTTACTAGAGGAATTTACTAAAAATATTATCTGATTTGTTGCATCTTTAAAAATGGATAATTAAAAAACGAATTATGTTCAATAATTTTGATAAGTTTTTTTTTTTATAAAGAGTATGATATCAAGAACTTAAAAAATTTTTTTTTTACCTTTAAAATATATTTAGAAATTTAAATAAATAAGATAAATTTAATTTAACGAAGTATGCATTCTAATACTTTAATTGCATAAAAATTAAACATATAATCTAATGAAGTAAGAACTTTATTTATGAGTTAATGTATGACGTATAAAACCGAGAAATTCTTATATGGAAGATAAATGACTCATGTATGTTCAAATATATGTTTATGTATGTTCAAATATATGTTTATGTATGTTCAAATATCTGTTTATGTATGTTCATATGTACTTCGTTTAATAAACAAATATACTAATAATTTAATTTATTTAAATTAAATTATTGATATAGTTACAATTTAATTAAAGAAATATGTTTAATATTAATAATTTAATTCGTTAAGGAATATGCCTAATATTAATAATTTAATTAATTAAGGAATTTGTTCAATATTAATAATTTAATTATTTAAGGAATATGTCTAATATTACTCATTTAATTAATTAAGGAATTTGTTTAATATAAATAATTTAATTTATATAAGTAGAGAACAATTTTGAACCTACTTAAATATTGTACTTTTAAAAAATAAATTTTATAAAAAAATTCTTAATCTAGTTAATTATTCTTAACTAAAATTAATCCTTACAAGTTTAAAAATAAAAACTCGAGTTTAAGAAACTGCAAGAATTATCAATGAATATAAAAATAATATTTTATTTAAGCTGAATAATATTTGATTAAAGAAAATAATAAACGTTAAAAAAATCTAAAAATTACGTTAAAGAATCTACTTTATTTCTGTTTTTCGTTAAATAAATCACACCTTTTACATACACTGAATTGTATTCTTGATAAAACTTTTCACTAAACGGACAATAATGGGATAACAATAATGGGATATGCATTTTTTGATAGTATTACAACTTGTATGCACATTAGGCAAAATACTAGGGTATCAATTTCGCATAAATTTAAGAAATGTTCATTGATAAAATTGACGTATCTATAACACCACTGCAACAAGAAATTATTTTAATTTCTGTAGAGAATTTCCTTAATTTAATGTATTCTTTTTCTTTAAATTCTCACTGTTAACTTGGCTTAATAATATCACCCTGCCTATCAAATCAAAAATTTGAAATTATCTTTATATGCTTCTTTAACAAATAAAATAATATAGGACCACCAAACCAAAGATAGTATCATTAATTTTGGATATTTAATAAAAGAATAATCTTTTCTGAGTCCAGAGTATATATATACCAGATCAAAATTTTTTGTCAATTCAGAGTAAATTTGTTTCACTTTAGTTTTATTTAGTTCTCTAAAATCCTACAAATGATTTCTTTATTTTCCTTAAATTGCTTATATTTGTTTAAATGAATTAAACATGTCTCTGATTAAATGTGTTTTTTATATTGGACTATCTATAACAATATATTTTTTCTATGAACTAAAACTTAACTCTTTTCGGATGTAGACCAAGCATTTAGAAGTATTTACTACATTAGATCGTTAAATGCCTTTCTTAATGACCTAAATACGTCCTTGGGATTCATGCTGAGCAGATAAATTGGGAAGTTCAATCAGAAAACGTTGTCATTTAGAAAATCATGGCGATCAGGAAAAGGATCGATATCATTCATCCATCCATCCTATGTCCTTGCCTTTTACTTATCCGAAACGTCCGAAAAGCCAAAGTCACTGATTTGACCTTTCTTGTCGCAATAAAAATATACTGATTATATGTTTAAAGCAAACGTTGTATCATACACGTGAAAAAAATACACACAGCACAATTGTTAAAGAAACAAATTTGTAGGAGAATATGATTTAAATCATATTCTTATGCATATTTGTTTGTTTAAAAATAATTTTTTAATTAAATAATTTTTATTTTTTATAATTCTACTTGTTAACTTTTTATTGATTTACTTTCATAAATATACTTATCTCTAAGAAGTTTGCAAATTAAACAGTTTCATTAGTAGTTATTGAACATTTTCATTTAAAATAATAATTTAACTTTAAGTCACTGGATGTTTCTTTGCCACAACCCAAAATCAGGAAATTCGTCAGCATTACACTATAGCTAAAATATTAAAGTAACGAACTCACAATAGGATCGATATGTGATAAAAGAAGTACAACAGAATTTATAGTTGTTGAAAATCATTTATTTTAATTTTCTTTTTCCAACTATTTAAGTTTTTTAAGGAAACAAATCTCTATTGTTGAAAAAAAAAAAAACATTCTCAATGTTCTAATGTTTTTCACAATGTTTCTTTCTTTCTTTTCTTTTTTTCTTTGTTTCTTTCATATATATATATATATATATATATATATATATATATATATTGTTATTACCTGAAAACCATTCCATTTTCAAAATATTTAAATATTAAATATTGCCTTTTCAGGAAATATGTTATGGTAATTAACAAATACACTAAAATACATCAATTTAATAAAATAAAATACAAATTTTAATTGTCCTTTTTTTATAATATTACATCAACTAATTTACATCAGATAGCAACAAGTACGTAAAATGATAGCTCAAACTGTTCCGAGATTAAAAATTTTATATTCAACATGCAAAGTTAAGCAACAGACAGTGGCTGAATCTTCCCATGTCTTAAGGGTTTTGTGGAAATATTTATGGTGATCAAGACTTTTTGATGACTTTTTCTTTTCCCTCAGATTTGTACGAAGTGGGATGCTGTTAAGAACCATATTATAGTGAAGATCTTTTTAAAAAAGTTATTATTAAAAATTATAACAGTTAATTATATTAGTTAAAGTGACAAATGAAGAAATTATTATTAAACATTTATAGTTTGTTAAAAAAAATTCGTTTTACGAAAATTAAACTTAAAAATGTTTTCCCTTAAAAGAACTATTGCTGATGGCGTTTTTTTTTTTTTTTTATGTTATTTCAATGAGTAACATTTTCCATAGTTAATGGGGAAATGAAAATGGGTTTCTTTTCATGACGTGGATTTCACTTCTTAAAAAAAATTTACTGTCTTTGAAATGAGACTCAAAACTCGTAATGGTTCCTATTATATTCACAAATGACTATTTTAATGAAATTTTATCAAGTAACAATAACTTATATATTACTCTCATAATAAATTGAATAATATGTATTAGTTTATTTACAATGTTATTTCTTGGACAATTGGGATTTCTAATATGGTAATTAGTCATCAGCTCTTTTTGGAAAAACCCTTGCGTGATTCATAATTCTAGAAACAAGATTCCGATTCTCAGTAATTTTAATATTGTGCTATATTAATACTTGGAACTTATGCCAAAACTTTTGTTTAGAAGCAATAACATCGTAAGAATTTGATAACAAATACTCCTCAATATTACCATAGAATTACAAACAATTAAAAAAATTGTAAAAAAAATAAAAATGAAAACTTATGAATCATTCATACTGTTATACCAGTCTAGAAATCTATTGAATTGTCATTTTTAGATACATGACATCCATATATAAATATCAGTTTTCCCTTTTCTGATTTTTTATCAAGATTTTCCCTTGAGATACTTTATAATCACAGTACCAATCTAATACTGATGGGTGAGCATCAGTTTTTAAATTGTATCAAATCAGAACAGGTCCGAGACAGACAACAAAAAAGATGTGGTGAAAAAAAGAACGGGGTCGCATGTGGGACATCGATCGAAGGCCGATGACACTGAAAATTCTTCCCCCGTGTGGGGGGAATTCGCAATCATTTCTGAACGAGTAGTTGGCTGTTCGCCAAGTGTAGCAATCTCAAAGCTTCCACGCCAATTCACCATCTTTAAACATAAATAAATTATAAGTAAATTTGATGCATTGAAAAGGAGTAACCTCACACTTTCCATGATGTTTGAGCATTCACTTTCCAAGAAAACAAATAACTGTTGTAAGTTAACGATAGTTTTCTCTTTTGTATGTAAATGGTTAAAATGTTATTGATGCAATGAAATATAAGGCAACTAACAAGCTTTTTAGTAAATGATTGATCGCTTTTAACTTGTAAATCAATGACTAAATTAAAATTGAACAAATATTGATGTTGAATGAATTGAAACAAATATTGATGTTGATGTAAAAGTTTTGTAGTATTTTAATAATTGTTTTTGATGGTGATCAATGATGTTTGAGGATTCCCTTTTCAAGAAAACAATCGTTTTAGTATTTTAGCTGTTCTAAGTTAACGATAGTTTTCTCTTTTATATGTAAATGGTGAAAATGTTATTGATGTAGTGAAATATAAGGCAACTAACAAGTTTTTTAGTAAATGATTGGTCGTTTTTAAATTCTAAATCAATGACTAGATAGAACTGATCTTATTACACTATAATAATTGAAACAAATATTGATGTTGGTGTAAAAGTTTTGTAGTATTTTAGCTATTATAAAAAGGAATATTGTAAATTTGATGTATTGAAAAGGAGTAACTTCACACTTTCCATGATGTTTGAGCATTCAATTTTCACGAAAACAAATATCTGTTGTAAGTTAACGATAGTTTTCTGTTTTATATGTAAATGCTATTGATGTAATGAAATATAAGGCAACTAACAAGTTTTTTAGTAAATGATTGGTCGCTTTTAAATTCTAAATCAATGACTAGATAGAACTGATCTTATTACACTATAATAATTGAAACAAATATTGATGTTGGTGTAAAAGGTTTGTGGTATTTTAGCTATTATAGAAAGGAATATTGTAAATTCGATGTATTGAAAAGGAGTAACTTCACACTTTCCATGATGTTTGAGCATTCACTTTTCCCGAAAACAAATATCTGTTTTAAGTTAACGATAGTTTTCTCTTTTATATGTAAATTTTATTGATGTAATGAAATATAAGGCAACTAACAAGTTTTTTAATAAATGATTGGTTGCTTTTAAATTGTAAATCAATGACTACATTAAAGTACACAATATTATTACACTACATATTATTATACTTATTACACTATACAATTGAAACAAATATTGATGCAAAAGTTTGCAGTATTTTAACAATTGTGTTTGATGATGGTCAACGATGTTTCAATAATGAACGATCAATGATCTATGATGTTTGAGGATTCACTTTTCGAGAAAACAAATATTTGTTGTAAGTTAACGATAGTTTTTTCTTTTATATGTAAATGGGGAAAATGTTATTGATGTAATGAAATATAAGGTAACTAACAAGTTCTTAAATAAATAACTGGGCGCTTTTAAATTGTAAATCAATAACTGGATTAATATTATCTTATTACACTATATAATTGAAACAAATATTGATGTTGATGTAAAAGTTTTGTAGTATTTTAATAATTGATGATGGTCAATGATGTTTGAGGAGTAACTTTTCAAGAAAACAAATATTTCTTGTAAGTTAACGATAGTTTTCTCTTTTATATGTAAATGGGGAAAATGTTATTGGTGTAAGGAAATATAAGGCAACTTACAAGTTTTTTAATAAGTGATTGGTCGCTATTAAATTGTAAATCAATGACTAAATTAACATAATCTTATTACACTATATAATTAAACAAATATTGATGTTAATGTAAAATTTTTGTAGTATTTTAACAATTGTTATAAAAAGGAATATTGCAAAACTTAAAAGTCTTTTTAAAGTTGAAATCATATTAAACTTATTTCTAATAATGTTTAGGATATAAAATTCCTCTTAGTTAAAAATAAAAAAAAATGTTTTTTTTTTTAAAATTTTAAATTTTTTAATAGGTTACTTTTGAAGTTATGTTTCAATTTGATCCAATAATTTTATTTTTGCATTATTATAAATTTATAAAAATTATTGCTAAGAGAGAAAACGTTTATTTTCTCGTCCTAATAAAATAAAACCAAGGTTAAATTAAAACAAATATAATAATATTTTATAATTATAGTTTAAAATTCTTATTTTTTGTAAAATTATAAGTCTATCAATGTTAAAAAATCCAACTAATCTTAAAATAATTATGTGCGATAAAAAGTGAAACATTTGAAAAAAACAGGGAATATTAGTTTGTGCTTTTAATAAAACATTATATTTATATATTTCTTACGATTAGAATAAATAAGATAAAATGAAATCATTATAAAAAAGTGTTTGTTATAATCGAAATAAAAACAGTTAATTAATTTTTATTATAACAGATTTATAAAAAATTCATGCATTGACATATTTTGCAAAACCCAAAAATAACAGAAAAAACTGACCATTACAAAAAATAGAAAAAAATGGTAAACAACAAGTCTAGTTTTTAACGATAAATGAAAGTGACACAACTATGTCTTAAAAGAAGATATAATCTCCATATATTACAAAAAGAAAATAAGTCGGGTTTTTTTTTCGTCTCAGATAA
Source organism: Caerostris darwini (assembly GCA_021605075.1). NCBI lineage: Eukaryota > Metazoa > Arthropoda > Arachnida > Araneae > Araneidae > Caerostris > Caerostris darwini. The sequence goes on along the minus strand of BPLQ01002347.1, from coordinate 88,605 downwards.
AAGCAAAAAATTAGAAAAAAAAAATATCTGCTCACATTTCTGTTTCACAAATAAAAATATTTGAAAAATATGTCGAAAGATTTTATATGCCCTGAGAAATTAATTGGATTTTTAAACGAAATAAATGTGAACCAAAGTTTTGTTATCTTATTATTCAAACACGTGTAACATCGTTGATGGGTTTTTTTTATGAAGTTTGCTTTATAGCAAATAGTTAGCACAGTGTTATATAAAATACCATAAGTAAGTTTTAATAACTTTCTAATAGCAGTCCGACTATAGTTTTGCATGCTGCTGAATATATTTTGGGAAGGAATGATTTTAAGAATTTATTTTTTTTTATTTTGAATACTACATGTTGAAATACAAAATAATATATAAGAAAAACTAGAATGCTCTACCATATGCAACAATGATTAAAGAAACAGAAATAAAACCATTTCAGTTTAAAATATTAATTGATAAATAGTTTTTCACAAAATGTTTAACATTATGTTCGTAAACTGAAATCAAATCTATTATAGTTTTTGACAGAAGAAATAAATATATATTTTTTGTTCAACAAACAGCCTTCCAACGAGCAATGAATGAAGGTTAATACCTACCGGAAAGACATTTCAAGTAAGTTCCTCAAATGTGCTTGTTCTATAAGAGAAAAACAGTAAAACTCCCACCTGCGACTACAGATGAGAGACACTTATTCGTATTGTCAAAATCGCCATAGAGTCTCAGCGTTTCAGCAATGACTCCAACGGACAACAGTAGATTCGAAGCGAAACCCTCCTGCAAACTAACCGCGCATGTTACGCTTGAACCACAAGTTTGTCTTACTTGAGCATTATCATTTCCATAATTTGTTTTCGTAGGATGATAAAATAAATCGATTTCTCAATTTGAAACTATATTATGTTTATTTTACTAACATTTATTATAATATTTGATTCAGTATCCAATTTTTTAGAGATAAACTTGAATCAGGTTTAGAACCTCGAACACCTACGCATTGTTCTCACATTTTAAAATAGGAAATTAGATGATCTGGATTTTGTAGATTTTCCCTTTACTAAGTTGGTAAGCAGTGTCTTGCATATGCCTAATATACTTTATAAATCTAAACTCCAATTAAGTAAGATTTGCTTTGGTAGAATTTAGAGAGTTCTGCAAATACAAGTCTTGCTATAACTCAAAATAATAATTATGATTACGTCCCTGTCTCAGTCCTTTCTCATTGATCTTTGCTTCAAGACAAGTTGTACGCTATTGCAAATGTCGCATCTGTGCCATTAAATTCAATCATGTCATTACTGTTCGGATAGTAAGAGAGAATTCTCTCACAGAATTCTATGAATAATAATTAAGAACTGTAGCATACAATTAAATCAACTCTTGTGCTAAATAAAGAGAAAAATCGAAGTTATCAAGACTTCTCTTTTTGTATGTGGAGAAAAAGTGTGTTTTCGAATAAAGGAATATACTAATAAAAGAACTATATAAAGTTTTTGAATGTAAAAAAGAAAGTTTGGGACTTCTCCGAAAGGAATTAATTAAAATGTTGATTGAAAAAGAAGGTAACTTCAAGGAGAAAAAACTTCTTCTGAAAAGGATAATGAAACTATAAAGTAGTAAAATAGTACTTTTTTCTTCACGAATATTAGTCTTACATTATTTTGCATGAAGAAAATGAAGAAATGGAAGATGCATTTGAGAGTAATAGTGAAATAAGTACCAGAAAATATAGTTAAAATAATAAAAACTGTATTATTAAAATATTTTTTTTTTATAAAAACCACATATTCTTTGATTGAAAAATCTTTTATAGTAGACAAAAGATTGCAGTTTTTCAATATTTTAAATGGACATGCTGGAAAAAGAAATACTGACTATTGTTTATTGTATTTTACTTCTATCATCTACATTATCCGTATTATTGTTTATAGCATTTTACTTCTATCATTTTCATTATAATTATTATTAACGTATCTTAATTATTTCAATATAAATTATTTAAAAAATAAAAATATTTAAACATTCACACTCAAGCTAAATTTAATAAATAGAAATAAAACTTACTAAAGATGTATGGAAAATGGGTCGAAGATGATAAAAAAAATATTTAATACAATAATCTATACAAGGCAGACGACTTTTGCCCACCATAGGACTGTTGCACCAATGAAGAAGAAGAATCTACACAAGAATAAATTAATTTATTTAAAAATTTTGATTTTCTATGAAAATTTTTAATGCATTATCTCGTTATAAATCAAATGCCTTAAAAATATTTTTTTTTTCCAAAATCGATATATTTTTTCCAATGTCAAAACCAACTTAATGTTTTAATTGTGAATGGAAAATGACTTGTTTTTGTAGTTATGTACTTAAAAAATGCAAGCCACTTTGATAAAGTGATTAAAAAAATAGAAGAAAGTGGTTATTTTGATGAAGCGAATAAATTAAAAAATTGTTCAGAAAATGTAACTCATAACAAAATGATAATAATTTTTAATTAAGACAGATAACAAAGTTCTTCTGTCTTGATTTAAAATTTGAATGATTTTAATATAAAGACAAAAAATATATTTATATATTTATACATTTGTATTCAATTATAAAAATTATTTTATAATTTTTTTAGAAGGTAAAAGCCAGAATATGTTTTTATACCTTCAAACATATTTATCATGAATTTATAAAGAATATTTATTGAAATCGTATTGAAATACTGAAATCTTAATTGCCTGAATTAAGATTCAGGGTTGATTACGTCTCTGATACACTAGATTCTAGTTATTTATACTGATTATTGCTGTTTATTAAATAACATAACATATAGTTAAATTGGAATAATATATAATAACAATACAGTCAATTAGGATAGTAAAAATTCTGAGATAAAAATAAAAACGTTTGGTTAAAAACTTTGAAATGATAAATTTATGTTTCTATTTATTAATTTTTAAAAAATTTTATTGCAATTTTTCTGAAGGCAGTTTTAAATTTTCAAAACAAAACAATGTGCTAAGCCTGATAACATTTTATACAGCATCATAAAATATTTCTTCAACAGTTTTACAGATCAATTAATGATTCTGAAAGTCGATAAAAAGAAACAACAAAATGTCGAAAATTACTTTAGTATCAGCATTACCATAGCAACTGCAACCTTAGGCAGTACATTTGATAATTGAACAATTCACATTTGTAACACTTTTAATCTAAAAAAATCCATACTTAAGTAGCCCATTTAATCTAAACAAATACATACTTAAGTAGCCCATTTAATCTAAACAAATACATACTTAAGTAACACTTTTAATCTAAACAAATACATACTTAAGTAGCCCATTAAATCTAAACAAATACATACTTCAGTAACACTTTAATCTAAACAAATACATACCTAAATATCCCATTTAATCTAAACAAATCCATACTTCAGTAGCCCATTTAATTTAAACAAATACATACTGAAGTATCCCATTTAATCCAAACAAATAGATACTTAAGTAACTATTTAATCTAAACAAATACATACTTAAGTAGCCCATTTAATCTAAACAAATCCATACTTCAGTAACACCTTTAATCTAAGCAAATCCACCCATCAAACAAATCCGTCCCAAATGACACACTAAAAAATGTCTTTCAAAATTAGCCATTTAGGGACAAATTTTAAAGCACTCCTTGAGTAGTAGTACGTGCTCTCAACAATGCTCATCAAAAGATACTAGAAGCTATAAGAACATTTTAAAAAACAACTTGAGGTAAAACTTAAAACTTGGTTTATCATACTACTTAACTTGTCAGCGATTTTGAAGCATTTCAAACATGAGGTATTTAAGAAATTCTTTAATCGAAATAAGTGTTATAAATTAAATAAGCGTTGCTTTATTTGGTAGAAGTATTTTCATAAACTGTTTGATTTTTAGTCAGCATTATGAAAAAGTCCTTCATTTTATATTGTTATAATGTATTTTGAAAAAATTGTTTTTATAAGTTTAAAAATCAAATACAATAAAATACCATTTTAAAATATTTCATAACCTGTTTTTTTTTCAATATTTGTCAAATACTTAAAGTGCAAAATTTCTTAAAGATCCATAATCATGTGAAACGTAAATGAATACTATATATGCGAAACAACTGATGAATGACATGAAAATGCAAATTATTATTTAATTTAAAATCACAAATTTAATGAGGTTTCACCTAAAAAAGTTTTCAAATAAAATTATAAATCATAAATTTTTTATATTAAAAAATTATAAATTTTGAATAATATTAAAAAATTATAATTTTTTTATAATATTAAAAAATTATAAATTTTTTATAATATTAAAAAATTATAATTTTTTATAATATTAAAAAATTATAAAAAAAAATTATAAAATTATAAAAATTTTATTAAATTATAAAATTATAACATTTTTATAAAATTATAAAATTTTTTTATAAAATTATAAAAAATTTTATATAAAATTATAAAAAAAATTTATAAAATTATAAAAAAATTTTGTAAAATTCCAAAAAAAGTTTCTGTAATTTTCAATGCTGACAGTAAATTCATAAATTAACCAAATGCAATTTATTGTCATGGACCTTTTTTGTTGCATTTGGTTGAGGACCTTTATCCACATTAAATCTATACTGGAAGATCTTTCTCCCGGCCATTGTTTGAAATACCTTATATTGTTGAGATTTTTTTATATTTTAACTTAACAGTACCGCATTTAATCTACTACAATAACTTTCATAAGTGTCACCGTTAACTTGCTATTTCACATTAAGCCAGAATATGTAGATTATGACAGCAACTTTTGAAACAAGAAGTATAAAAAGATAAAAACTATTTTTAAGAAGTGTAACTTCAAAAGTATATAATAAATATATAAGTATAAGGCTAAGGGGTCTACTTGTATAATGTTGTTGATTTTCCCTGCTTTGCTATCCCTTGATGTGGCAATAAGTAATTCATTCATTTTCACTGTGTAATAAATTTTGATTTAGAATTATTTACAAAGCGCAATATTCTATTTTTTATATTATTACTTGCCCAATTTATTGAAAAATGCGTTAAAATAATACGGCTTGCAATTTATGATTTATAAAAATTCTTTTTACTGCCCAACAAAATACATTTTATTAGAAATAACAGTTTATTTTAAACGAAATTGAATGAAACAGAAGTGACTGTTGGTTAATAAGTTGAGGGCTTTCTTTTTAAATTAAATATTTTCATCTGAACCCGTTCATTACCCTTTGTATTACTGCCTTCTATTATTAAGCCAAGTCATCAAAATGTAATCATAACCTTCTCTCTTGTACTAAGTTTTACAAGACCGAGAACAACGCAATCAGCATAAAATAAAACTTCCTTGCACCAGTACTGTTGTTAGAACTCTTATTAAGGACTGTCACGCTATTCCCAGAAGAAATGGGAATTTCCACAGACATGAAATAGGCCGCAATAAAGAAAGGGAACTGCAGTAATCATCGAATGACCTTTCGTAGTATTCCAACCCCTCCATAACAAAGTCTCTTTAATGAAATGAGAGACAGATTTCCTCGCAACTTGTGTTTTAACAAGAGGAGATTCGCACAAGAGACGACCGAGTGGAGGATTGTGTGATAAACTCAAGTACTCGGCCCGTGCAGGGATTTATATACAATGGGATAGCTGGTAATGATACTTGGACAAATATTTTCTAATCAACGTTTGGGTCTAACAAGTTGGCTGTGTGATAAACTGCTTTGTAAAGAACATTTTTTTTTGGGATTAAATTATTTGCCTGATATCACAAAGGGATAGAATTCACTATGTAACGTATAAAGATTGTAAAGAAATGTTCGTTTTCATTATATTTTAACTACTGCAATATAATCGTAAAAGTCTAGAATATTTAAGTACTAAGAATACATAAAAGTTTAATGCATTGTATTTTGTACTTAAATCCAAGCATTTCATAATGAAGGTTTACATTTAATGCACCCTTTAAGAAACAAATTACTTTGAAACAAATGTTGATTAAATTGTTCACCTTATAAAATGAAAATCCGTTGTAAAAAAGTAACATTTTAATAAAATCTACAAAAGCGAATTCAAAACAAAATTCTTGCTCTATATTTTATTTAAAATTTAACTAAAGATTTTATTTATTCTCTATTTATAAATCCGTAGTTAAAAATATATTTTGAAATCTGAATAATTGAGAATATACTTTAAAAATTCAAAAAAGCAAGCATATATATATATATATATATATATATAATCGATAGGAAAACAACGACCATACTATAAAGGGGCAACTTGTGTATATAACTTAATAAATTCACCAAAATGTCTTTCGTTCCTACTTCAACTAATTAAAAAACTGAAAAGTAACGAATTAAAATCAATATTTCAGCTCTTTACTGGCGTCCTGATGGCTAAATGGCTAGCGCTCTGGTATTTGGTATCATCAGGTTCGAATCGTGGTGGTGGTAGCCGGGCTGTTTGTTAGTGGTCGAGAATACACCTTAAGCTGCTGTTCCTGATTTAATTAGCATTAAGTTTGGGGGGAAAAATTATAGTAGAGTGGGAAACCGATCAGTTATTTACCGAATATTTATTTATCACTAAAAATAAATTGTTTATTTCAGAAGTAATAGAATTTGCTTCATTATATTAGAAATTCGTAACTTAACCAGTATATATATTAACCATATTTTTATTAAATTTATTTTTCTTTATCCATTTCATAAAATCTGTTTCTTACTACTATGAAATATTTACTAACTAAGTAGACCTCGAATGAACTTATTAAAAAACTTTTTTTTTTAATTGTTGTTAAAAATCATGTAGTTAAAAAAATAAAGTGATAATTAAATACTTTCACTGAAATATTTCATTATAAAATTTAATTTAAAATACCATTTTCATTCTTTGTAGTTATATTTCAAATAATATCAAAATGTAGTAATATTACTGTATCTGTTTAAATATATTTAAAGATTTAAGAATGCATAAATAACCCACCCAATAAGTAGGTATGGATAAATTGATTTCTTGAGTACATGAAAACTATAATTGACTATTAACTACAAAATATTAATGGAACTAAAATAACATACAATACTTGCTAAAACATTAGCAGTATGAGATATATTTGAGAAAGTAATGCAGTCAGCAGACATTTTTAAGATACTTACTTTAATTTATTATTTCTGCAGAATTTTCAATTAAATACTATTTTATTGATATTGCGGAAAATGGTTTATAAATACTGAAAACATAATTATTGATGTAATACAATTTTTAAATCTGTTTCTTTAGTTGAATATAAATGCAGCTTACACATTTTAACAGTTAATAAAGGAATAAAGATTTACTTCAAGATGAATATATTTTTTTAATCACAGACTTTAATAAAAACAAATCAGCTAAAGCCTTTTAATTGACTAATCACGCTTTATAGGTAAAAATATCAATACAAAAGATATTTTCCATTTCAGCCTACTTAAAAAAATACATGGTTAATACAGAAAATTCCTTTTTTTATTCAAATGCTTCTACATATTTCACACAGTAGAATCTCATTTTCTCAGTTTCAAAAGAAATTTCATATTTGATTTTCAATCCGAACTGAAAAAAAAATCCATGTTTCAAACTCAATTTATATTCATTATTCAAGTAATGCACTGAATCATTTTGAATTGAAAATTTTTTTTTAGATACATAACAAAATAATATCATAAATTACTGCTACCCTCAAGATCTTTATTCTGCCCTTTCCTAGCTTAACATGTTAGAGCTACTGCTTTCAAATCGATAGGACAGTATGAAAGGAGAAGAAATTGAAGCTGACGTGTTGCTGAATTTCTCCCTCGCATATTAAATAATAAGTCTTAAAAAGTTTTCAAAATTCAGTTTTCCACACGTCCTTTCTAACGCGACGGAGATAAATGTAATACTCCATATCTTTTTTTTTTTTTCGACCCTTTTTTTATGAGAGATCATAACATTTTACTTTAGCATGAAAAATATTTTTTTCCCTTCTTTGAAATTTTAAAGCTCATAGAAAAACATTAAAAAACTTTGATAAAAGTTTGAAAATACCCGAAACATATTTTAATTCACTTAGTTCTATGCATGAGATTAACTTAAACTTTAATAACATTTCCTTACTGTGGTATATATGTACGCATCTAAGCTGGATCCACTAACACTTGCAATAGACTCTTGGTTATTCAAGACATTGTTTTCTGATACATAAGATCCACCGACGTACCCTAATGTATGAAAGCTTACAAAAAAATAGAAAAAGGAAATTTACGAAAAAATAGAAAAAAAAAGTAAGTGCAACTATTTTTCGTAATTTTATTTTTTATTATTAATTATTTTTGTTATTAATTGAATTTTATTTTTAACTTTTTATTATAAATTGAATTTTAATTTTTAATTTTTTATTATTAATTGTTTTTTTTTTATTTTATTTATTATCTGGGTATTTTTATTTTTTTGAGGGTGCTCTGAAAAATAATTGGTCAAATTTGAAAGGATGATATAGGGGAAAATATACTTTTTTAGCATAGAACATCATACATATCGCCTTTAAATACTGGTGGCTAAGAAAACCTTGAAAGATAAAATTAAAGACTAACTAAATGAAGTGTAAAATAATGTATAAATAATTCACAATGCATATTATTCCTGGGTCTATTCAAGGAGGAAATTGGTTCCAGCATGATGGCACGCCTTGACTCTATATCCCTGATGACAAGGGCTATCTAAAGGTTATTTATGGAACCACTGGGTGAGTTGAAGTGGACCTTTTTCGTGGTCTACATAATCACCAGATTTATCATATATGGATTTCATGTGTATGCAGCACATATATAATATGATATACAGTATATGATATCCCAATTGTCTCTGAGCACAATCTTGTCATCAGACTGTCTGCAACTATAGGAAATGTACGGATATACAAGCTATTTGAAACTTGTATTAGTCTTGGTGGTCATTATTTTGAACATCTACTATAGAAACAGAATTCATTAAAAAGGTTTATTACATTTCATGTGTCTCTCATTATATCAAATTGGTCTAGACATCACAAATGATACATCAAATATTTGTATATAAGCATTTAGATTCCATGTTATATCAGTATATCATTATTATTAGAAATTCCTTTTTCTCAAACCGTTAGAATGCAAACCTGCATCAGTATTGTCTCTTAAGACAGTCAAACAAGTCATTATACACCCACAAAAATGGCACTTTTACGCAATTGTAAAAAGTGAAAAGCTGCACTATTCTTTCTATTGAAAAACAAATTGCTTTTACATATACATATATATATATGTGTGTAAAAAAAGAAAACTATTACGAAAAACGAAAAATAAATCATGAAACTATGAAAAATAAATCACTTGATGAAAATCACATAACAAACAAATGTATATACACTACAAAGGAAAGGAAAAATTAGTATTATTTATGCAACTGAAAGTAATATAATGTCGTGTACCTTGAATTCATAAATCAATAACGACTGGTACACTTTTAGGCAAAGAAGCAATAAGATTTTGTGTGGTATCTGGTATAATTTCAGATCACTCTTGTAACCACGCAGTTTTTAAGGAATTATCTCGGAATGTACTTTTAACACTTTTGCCAATTTCATCCTAACAGTTCAATGGGATTCAAATCTAATTAATAAGAAGGGTATAGATTTGTGCAAGTACTTTGTAAAGGAACCATGATTTCCCAATTTTCGTTGTGTATTTTGGATCGTTGTCATGATGAAAGATCCACTATCTTTGAAGCTGTAAGCTGCCAACAAATGTCTGAATAATATCTTGAAATATCTTCAAGTATTTGAAACGATCCATAGTAGTTTCAATGAAGGTTAATTTCCCAACACTAGCAGATGACATTGATCTCCAAAGCATGGCTTTACCATGTTTCACTGTTGGAACGGCATGAGTTTAAAATCTTCGTTTCTGCACAGCCCAATTTTGCCACATCTATAACTTGAAACCTTATATTTACTCTTATCGGTAAAAAGGACAGTTTTCAAAAATTCAAAATCCTTACGGATATACTCATTAAGAAAATTCAGCCTTCTCTTTGATTTTCTCTGGATATCGATTCTCTTCGCGAAATTCTGCCATAAAATCCTTCAGATGGAAGGATTCTTGGAACTGCCTCGACATTATCATTCTTACAAATTGTCGCCGCAGCATATTCCACTAATTTAAGAGCAAATAATTTCGGTTTTAGTACCACTATCCACATTAAATCTCGACCATCTCGATTATTAAAAAGGTCATCCACAACGAAGTGTGTTAATAACTATGTCCTGTTGCTTAGCAAATCCTTTTGGTAGTTTAGACAGTAGACCGAGTTTTTCCAATAATTTTTGTAATTTAAACGTAAGATTTTTTTTTATTTCTCCTTAACTTAATTATCATATTTCGACGTCAACACAAATTTCCTATTTGGAGCCATTTTAACTTCAATAGTAATAACATAAATTACTTATTCAATACTCAATACTTCAATAATGATGTGGAATATTTTTTCATCCCTGCTTAAATAAGAGTAAAATCTACAAACTCTACAAAATCACCTCCTATATGTAGATCCCTGTGACTTCAGTTTTACAGTTTTACAGATTCTGCATATTCTGGAAAAGTAATTGGTTCTTATCGTTTATTTTTATATAATATCGTTTAACTTATAAATTCTAACATTACCGTAAATTTAATTTTCTTTTTTTTATATTTATAATTTCTTAAATCTCGTTTATTTAAAAGGTATATGTTGAAATTTATGATTGTATATGCAGTAACTTAATAAACATAAAACCAAACTTGAAAACATATTTGTGCATTAAAAAAAAAATGTAATGACATTTAGCAATCGTTATTCTTCTACCAGTTTAAATTATTTATCTACGTTACAAATTAAAAAAAAAAAACGTTTTTGAAAATACATCTATTTAGATTCAAAAACAATATAATACAATAATATTTTCACAAAATCACTGTCTTTCATAAGAATTAGATAAAAATGTTTTTAAACCTTTGATCACTAAAATTAGTTTATAATGTCCACATATGTCCACCTAGTTGCCCAGTGGCAACAAGTGCAACTAACATGCAGAAGGTTTGAGGATTAAATGTGCTAGTGGCATTGTTTTAGTCACTGCATTCGAAAACGAGTAGTCTCGTTGGCGATTAATATTAGTAAAAGCATCTGGCATAGATAGTCAGGCTACGTAGTAGGAATTTTTCCAGGTTTTCACCCATACAACACACAAATGTGGGGCACTTAGCACTAAAAGTTATCCTGGAAGGCAATGTGCGCCCATCAACGGGCTGTTCGCGAGATACATATATGGTACATGAGACCCATTGATGTTCAACAAAGAAGACCTATGTCTTAGTATTTAGAATTCATTGAGTGAGTAAGAAATTATAAATATAAAATAATAAACATAATTTTTTTAAATACTTTGTTTAATTATATGATTATTATCTTTGTTAAAAATCTTCATATTTTTGTTTCTTTCTAAATGATATTTAAATAACATAAGTGTGATTGCCATCCTTCGAATCAAACTTTTAACCTTTTTCAGATTTTTATATTATCTTCTGTCGTAAATTAAGGTTCCCATTAAATATTTTAATAATAATAAATGTTAAAGAAACATAATGCCAAAACATAACCCAAAATTTGAGCGACAGCTTCAGGAAATCATTAAAATCAATATCTGAAGATATTGATCGTGAAGACTTGCAAAGATGGCTATTTCCACACAAACTTAAAGCAAGTACAAAAAGAAAAGAAAGAATCCACCTAACTCTTTATTTCCCCACTAACTTATAAGCAAGGTAACAATTTTGGCAGAGCTAATAGAAGCTTTTCTAAGAAAAGTCGTATTTGTAGCAAATGAATTTATCATTGAAAGTTTTCTCTCTCGTTGTGCTATTATGCTTAAAATATATTCCATTTAATCAATTAAAATAACACGTAACCAAGGATAAAATTTTCAGATTTGTCTATTTTGAATTAAATTGATTATATTACTATTAAAAATTAACACTAAATTAGTTACTTGTAAGGTATTTAATTCTCATTATAAAACAGAAATTCTCTACTGCAAAATAATACATAGCACGTGTAGAAAATATTCGTATAGTGCCGATTTATAGTGTAAAACACATTTTTAATAATTAATAGAAAATAATTATCAGAAGTTTTAAAAACTAATTAAATTCGTGATTTTAAAAAGGAAAATTCAAATATTTATAATAAAAAAATCCCTCATATAAAATAAAAAATAAAAAAAATTATTTAAAATATTTATATATTAAAAATAAAAATATTTATATATTAAAAATAAAAATATTTATAATTTTTTGTTGAAAAATTTAAAAAAACCTAGGACGGAGGAAATTAAAGTATATAAGTCTTTGTACACGCGGAAAATGCAAATTTATTGTTTTGATTTACAATAATTTTAAAATTGTTTTAGGCACTTTGTATTATATACAGTCAATCACAAAAGTCAACATACACGTATTAAAGTTACGAGATTTTAAAAAATTATAATAAATATTTCGAAATAATTAAATTTAAGGTAATGTTACATTTTATAAGATATCACACAAAATCTTATTGCTTCAATGTTTATGAAACTAGAAGACGTCAGTAGTTCACAAGACCAGTTACATATATATTAAATTATTTTCAATTACATAAATTATGTTAATTTTTCCTTTTCTTATGAAGTGTATGTGCACTTTTGTGTTATGGGATTTTCATTAAATAAATTAATTTTCATTTATTCATTTGTTATTAATTTATTAATTTTCCTTTATTAATTTGAATTAATTAATTTATTTAAAACATTTCACTTCAGGGACTGAAATTTCACCACTTTTTAAATACAAATAACGATGTACGAATGTATTCACTATAGTTATTTTAAATGTGTTAATGCTTCATCGGTGTATAATTTAAATTGCTCTATTGCTAAAAATAATTTCTTTTCTGAAATACGAATTAGATTTAAAATATTTTTAATACCTTAATAATTTTGATACGAATTACTTAAAGTTACAAACACTTTTTTTACTTAAAATCATAAGACAATGGTTGATAGCCAGTTATATGTAATTTCAAAGTCAACATTAATGTTAACTATAAATGCTACAAAGATATAAACATTTTAATAACTTATTTCTGTTATTTTAGCCTCATTGTACTTATTCTGCCTTGCTTTTTCATTTTTAAAAATCCTGAAAATGTAATAAAATAATAAAAAGCTTCTATTTAATCAATTCCTTTTGAATATTTCCCATTTATAATTTTTCAGTTTTCCTTTTCTTGTTTCATTTTATGTAAATGAATAAATTTGAAATATTTGATGATAACGTATATCCAAACAAGAGTTTATTTTTGAAAAAATATATGTCATTTATTTTTATCGTTCACATATCGAAATAAATTGCAATGAGCATATTTTTATAAACTATATAATTCCAATTTTTTTTGTGCGCATCAACTTTAAACATTTAGGAAATATTTTCGTTTGCTTAGAAAAATATTTATCAAACAGTAGTATTTTCATTGACGTTATCACTGGTGTTAAGTCAACTTAAAGGCACTTTCCCAACCAATTCCGTTTATAACATACTTATGAGAAGATTAAATCCACCGGTGGGTGGATTAATATTCCATAAGCTTCATGCTATCAGTCAAACACTCCTAATCCTCCTTTTTTAAAGCTCTCATTTCGCAATATTATTTTTTCGATATTTATGGAAACACTAATATCATTTCAACACCATTAAAGCTTATGCAACTAGCAACTAAATATAAAATAATCCAATGAGCATATGGATATCTGCTAACTTTAGTAAACTCATATATTAATGCGTTACTTGAATTAATTATTTCTTTGACTAATATATATTTCGAAAATTATGGAAATATTATATTAGATGTCGTAAGACACCAATGATAAAAATTACTTTATATTATAATTTAATAAAACACAGTTATTTGCAAACATGTGAATATATTTAAAAATTTAAAACTTTCTATAAAAACATTAATCTGGCATTGCATGTCACATATATTTTGATGTTTCTGATTCTTTTAATATATTTAAATATATGTTTTAGTGATTGATATCAATTATTTAAAGATTAATAAAAAGGTTAATATGTATAATGAAGTTTAATTATTTTTATTCCATATCTAAAAGTGTCTAAAATTTAATCTTCTACTTCCTTCTTGCATCGAATTTTATTGGGAACTAAGTTTGTAGACAGTGGAACCTTGAACGTTTGATTAATTCAAAATATAAACAAGATTATGCATCATAATAAGTAAATACATATCATTGCACCTTTTACTAATGAAATTGTATTTTATCTTTATTATACATAATTTTGGTTTTTCATATAATTAAGTACATTTTGATGTTATTTGTTTTATGCTTATGATAATTATTTGCTTACAGCAACGTTGATCGTTTATATATGTTAATCAATAACATATTTGCCTATTAATGTAGAAATGTTCCAAATTATTAGTATTTTTTTATAATTGTTTTTTGAAAAATCATGAAACCATCATTACCGGATTGAATTTACATCTGCAATCGAAGAAATTTATCTGTAACATCTTTAGTCAACATTAAAGCGATGTAAATTACTCGCTTTTCAGTTCAGAAAGGATGCAATCAGGTCCATCATTCGTACGACCTCCTCAAATCAATTGCCCCGGAAACCATGAGCGGTTCGAATCTAAATAGGGTTTCAGAAAATCAACTGACCTGATTCTGATGATTATTTCCTGAAGGACTTCGGCTTCCTGAAGTTGAGAGAGCATAATAATGAATACTTAGCACCATTGAGGCTTTTCTGTTCTGATGTAATTATAAGACTCCCGAAACATTTATATTTATCAGAAATTATTAATATTACATATTTAATTTTATATTTGTCTGAATTTTTAATAGTTTTCTTACTTTGAATAATTCCTTTCAAGAACAGTTGGAAATCAATTAATTTCGAATTTGCTTGGAAATCTAGCTACAACAGATAATTAATGTAAAGCTTTAGTTTATGAAAATAAAATTTTTTCTGTTTTTTTTTTTAAATATTTTTTTTGTCAAATTTAAACTTAAAATCATTTCTAAAAAAGACTTTCATCAAAATAATTTCAATTTCAGAAAAAGAGATGAACTAAGAACTTTTTGTTTATCAAATTAATTAAAATGGCTGTTTGTCGCTCTAATTTCAAATTTGCATAGCATTTTTTTGTAATGGTAAGGTTTTCTGTAATACGAAAATATATAAATCATACTGTTGTAAAATGATTATTTTATTTAATTTACTTACATGTGTAAATCTAAACATGTGTCTCTTGATTTTCTACTATATTTTGCTTCAGGAACATGTCTATTTAGCAACCAACAATAGTCTGCAGGCCTATTTGGATTCCATTTTCCTTGATAAAATTTTACATCATTGAAATATACTTCTCAAAACAATTAGGGGATATTAGGATTTTGGGTATAAACTGCAGACGAGAAAAGGTTTTGGTGAAAGATATAGGATCTATGGGTGTTGTAAGATATGAGAAAAAAGAAGAAACAAAGAACAAGGAATAACTAAATTTTATTGACGATATTTGCCTGTAAACAAAAAAAAAAAAAAAAAAAATGCACAGTTGGTGCATATTATACAAACAAAAATTGTGATTTCTCTGATACAAATGAGTTCCAATAAGGTGTATGGTTTCCACATGGGGTGTACAAACCCACATGGGGGAGTCGGTTTCAAACAGTCTGAGTCAAAACTTTGGTACCAATAGCCCTCTAAAGCTGCTGTTTCAATAAAGAGCAGTTCATAGTGAAGTTTCTTCTAGCCATTAGTGTTAAATACAGATCCTTTTTTTGTGTTGTTGCACTCGTACGACAGTTTCCCAATCTTCGACGAATATTTCCAGTTTCCAAAAACCGATTCCATTTTCTGTAAGCGACGTTTTGAGAAACTCCTAGCTCTACAAAAGATTGCATTTGACCAGCCTCTAAACGACGATGGCCCTCCAGGCTACCTATGTTGCTAAGTTATCTTGCTTAGACATCGTCGTCACTGTTATAGAGCATTAACTACATGTCAATTATTTTTAATTTCCCCCTACATAAGAAATGCTGCGGGACTTACATAGAAATATACCTTCTTTTTTTTAGCCTCTCTGTTCTTCGGGAGTTTGTTCTTTAAGTAAAGGAACCAGGATCATTTTTATTTATCCCCTTAACAAAAATTTCACTAAACTGAGTTTGATGTGCAAGAAAGTGTTATATTAGTTATATGTGTTCAGAATTTACAAGTGGTTGAGAAGTAACGTTTTTTTGCCCTGGTATCAGATTTCATTTAGGACATTACTTTTTGACAGATTGTTTTCTGTGATTTCTGCTATCCCACTAGCATAGAAAAGAACAAAATTTAGTTTATCCTTGTTGGAGATTTAATAAATAGCTTTCAACTCACTGCTTATATCCCAAGAATTATGTTGGTATTGTATCTCCAATAGAAAAATCTTCAAGTTACCATACATCTCTTTCATATAGGGTCCATAGACAAAAGGAATCGAATATTTCTCGTCTTATGAAGTTCTGTAGATGATCTACTAAAATTTGGATCTTCAGTGTTGTATTTTTCTGAACTTAATTGCAAATCTTAAATCACTAGATTTTTTTTAAATATAAATTTAAGTACCGTTGGGATTGGAAGCTCGTTGCTGAAAGAACAGGCCTGATAGCTAAAAGGAGGTTGTGATATTTGAAGGTCCACTTTGTCTTCCTTGTTACTCCTGCAATTTTTGTAATGCAGAAATAACAGTTCATGGAGTGGTTCTGTGGTTCCCTCCATACCATTGGAATTGCAAATTCCGTATGTCGCGACTTTCTGTTAAGCCAACCAGTAAGTAATGTTACAGAAGACGCACAGCAAATATGAGAGACCCAAGATATGTCCTGATCACCAATTTGACACCACAAAAAATGTTCATATGCTTTTTTTTATATTCCTTCTTTTGAGAAACCTTCCATTCCTTCTATTACTTCTTTTTCCTTCTGTCGTAAAATTACTTTTTCAAAGTTAGTTCACCAGACACAACAAAAACTGTTTGGGTTCTTTTTCATAATTTCGCAATATTTTAAGTAACTCATCGTACAAAAATAAACACTTCAACGCAAAATAAAGACGATTATTTCACTATAAATTAATATAAACACATTTCTCATTAGACGCGTAGGTCTAAACCAAACGGAAGTGACTAACGTAAATGACGCATCAAGATTATTAAATTGGCTAGACTTTCTATATGGGAATCTATATTATCATAGACCACTTGTTTTATAAGACAACAAACAGAGTTACACCAAAAAAGGCTCTTTGCTATGCGTGAAATATATATATATATATATAATTAAAAAACAAATTGAACCCGGTGGGTAGCTTTTGTGGTTATATTTGATTTTAGCATAGCAAAGTTCATAAGACACAGCCAAAGTTATTCATTTAATAAATTTAATGCCGACCAGAGTTATTTATGCTTCATTCAGATATAATTAAAAAATTGCGAGAATAAGTTTTTAAGCAATTCCTTTTGTGCAAATCCGAAAGTAGCTAATAAAATATTTACCTAAGAGAAAATAAAGATTTTGTAAATAACAAATAATAACTACTATACATTTTCAAAGTAAAATCATCCGAGTAAGATATTTAAACAAGGATTTAAATACTAACGATTGAGATTTAATGCTATACTGAAAGGGGGAATTTTTTTCTTTTTTAGCATACAAAACAATCCAAAGATCTTGATGTGTTTAAAAAATACATTTTAGAAAAAGTAAAAATAAAAAGATTTAAAGATACAGTTTGTAACATTTCAAAGAGAATATGTTAGATTCTTATTTGTAAAGTTTTTTTTTTTTCATTTTTTATTTGTAAAATTTTCTGTTTTGTTTCATTTGTTTTTATTCGTTATTGTTTTTCCGGTATTTTTTTCTATTTTTTATTCATAAAATTTTCTTTTTTTTTGTTTCATTTGTTATTAGTTATATTTTTAATTTTTAAATTACAAAGTCTTGTTTTTTTATTTTTTTCATATCATGTGCAGTAAATAGCTCATCTCCATCTTTCAAGTAATATTTCGAAAATTAAATACGTATTTACTAACCTTCGTACCAGTACATAAGCTAAGTAAATCGTGCAAATACATGAACGTATTTTTATTACATGTGAGGAAAGAAAAACATTTGAAATCTTCTTTAAATATAACCTACGATTTTGTCTATTTGTCTTTTAAAAAAATATTTCTGGTAAGCAAGTGAAAATCCTTTTACTACCCAGCATTGTTTAAAAATGAAAACAAAATTTTAATTGCCAAAAGTTAAAGTACTGCAATTTGTATTCCCATTTGTAATTTATGTGATTGAAAATAAGGAGTAAAAAGTTTTATTTTACTATGCATCTGAGTAACACTCAACTCGACATATTCAAAATAGAGTATTTTTAAAGTTGACGAATTCAATGATTTTGTTTAACTTTCTCTAATTAAATGTCGAATTACATGCTAAAATCTCATAAAAAAATATAAAAAAGAAATTGTTGTATCATCAAAATAGATAAACATGTATAATATCTGAATAGGTTTTTAAAGTGATTGATTTGTCGCTCTACGGTCATTTTGTGCACTTGTTAGGCTACACAGACCGGGACCTACAGTTTAACGCGGATTCCGAAATACTACAAACATCCATGGCACCGCCGGGACTCGAACCCGAAACCTGTGGTACCGAGCGCTAGCCACTCGGCCATTCAGGCCCCTTTAAAGTGATTGATGAATCTGTTCTCTAGTTTCTAGGAAACATTACGCAGTGTTTATACATACATAAATAGACACCATTTTAGCATTAAATATATAGAAATATTTAAATTTAAAGTATAGCAAAATATCGATTTTATTGCATAATTTATATGTTTTAGTTTTATGAAGAGACTCTAGTTTAAATTTTTAATTCTCAAGCAAAGGAATTTTTTTTTTAATTTTAATTTTTAAGAAATTCCTTTGCTTTGCTCCTTGCCTTGCTTCCTTTGCTTTGAGTTCTATGCGCATTAATATAAATTAAAAAGCTCATAAATTTTTTTTACAAATACTAAGAAAAATTAATAAGGATTCTTTAATCATGAATAACTAAAAAGAGAATACAGCGAGTGACTGTACAATAATCACAATATGTTTAATTAAGTCCGCTTGTAGTTTCCAGAATAATTTCCAGAACAATACAATTTCCAGTTTACTTGGTCAAAAAGAGGAATTTATCAAAATATAAATATCTATATAAAAGGAAAAAAAAATACTAAAATATTGCTTCAGTTATTTATTCAGAAATATTTCTGGAATCTAAATTTTATAAGAACTGAATAATTTATTTCTAAAAAAGGCATTGTCAAGAATATATTCAAGTCATTGATTCTCTCAAAAAAAAATTGCCTCTGCGAAAAACTTGTCTGATTAAAAATTGCTTTTACGTTTTATATTTTAATGCATGTCCTAAAATTAAAAAAAAATGATTATTACTTTTTTTTTGGTTTTGTTTAGCTCTTTTTCCATTATCTCTGTTATATGCATTGTCTGAAATTATTTTGAATAAAATATAAATTAAATTTTCATAATATTTGAGAACTTGATTGTAAAATTTGAGAAATTTTTCTCAGAAATCAGGAATTGGAAAACAAAGAAATGCATATGCCTATATTAACATCGCTCTTTTCAATTTGTTTCCTTACGATATTTTAGATAAAGCATATGTATCCTTTTGTCAAAGACTAAATCTTATTTTAGATCCAGTGGGAATCAAAATAACCATAAGCATAAAAAGAAATAAAGGAGCCAGCTATTATTGACGACGAAATCCATACGAGCGAACTTATTGACATTGCAAATTAGTATGAGGCATTGTAAAAGATTTATTTGAGACCGAAGATAAAATATGTTCTCAGTCGACGCCAATGAAGAAGAAAACAATTTCAATTTGTAAAAGACAAAATTGAAAAAAGGATAGTCGAAAATTTCTGATCAGCCAACTGGAATTTCTTTTATGTTATTATTGGAAAGAAAATGAAAGATGTCTTAACAATTGAAAAGTTACAGGTCGCAACATTTTTATCGAAGCGCAAGGTTTTCTCAAATATCTTCCTTTTTTATATAAATTACTCCATATTTGTAAATTTTCGTTTTACTATTATTATTTTTTTTATTTCTTGTGCAGAAAAAAAAAGTTATAGGAAAGTCAATATGGATGAAAAACGTTGGTTCAGTTCTAAGCTGAAAAGCATTTTTATCTTAATATTATTTAATGTATATTTGGCATCTTCATATAATATGCTTGTTAAATATATCTCATTAATTATATCTATATATATATATATATATATGTAGAGTTGGGTGCTTGCGGAAAGACGCATCCCAGCCGACACCCCAATTTATGTAGATTTACCCCAGTTTCAACTGATGCATCCCGGCCGAACCTACAGTTTTGTTAGACTTCTCTACCAGTCTAACAGTGGCTGTACTTTTGCAGTGGGTGTCTAGGGGTGTATTTCCAAGCGAAATAAAGAAGCGTTGGTTTTCTCTCCACAACACATATTTAATGAAAAGATATTCTATTTACATCAATATTTACATTAATTGTTAATCATTCACAACCATTTTCTACCGCTGCTTGACGCAGCGCGTTGCCCATGTCAGTTAGCTTCCTCCTCTCGCGCCCAACTACGGGTTTTTTTCCCTTCTTCCAGCGCCAGAGTTCAAGGTCCAATACTGCCACTACATGGCAAAAGGTTGGTGTGAAAGACACATAGTCCGTGATGTGTTTCCATCTGGTGCTTAGCATACAAACAAATCCTATATATATATATATATATATGTATAACAAGCACGGAAGTTGCTATAAGGTGTGGTAATGTGTGGAATTAGCAACAGACAAATTAATCGGTATGCTATTTGAATCTATGCATTGGAGTTTAGTGAATTGGGATCCAACCTGGGTGGCATCTATAGATTTGGTTTGGTTTGTCGCTCTACTGTCATTTTGTGCACACGAGGGCTAAGCAGATCTGGACTACTGTTTAAAGTGGAACACTAAACATCGTGCTACCTTCAGGATTCAGTGAAGGAGAGAATCGAACAATATGTAAGTCATAAAACTATGAAAGTTGATCGACCTCTGGTAGTTAGAAAGTAGAGTGGCGGTTAAAGCAAATTATTAAAACAAATTATTAATCATTTGTTTGGCAGATTGAAGAGAACGAAAGACAAACGAAGAAAAATTTTATGTTAGCGATGTTAGAAAAGTAAAGAAATTATGAGAAAATGAGATGCAGGATCTGAAGCGTAGTGCAACAACTGAATTTGGAATGCTTAGGTTCAAGAAACTTAGGGAATGGATGAATACGGATGTTATTACAGGAATTATTATTATTAGTTAATTATTATTATTATTAATTAATTAATTATTATTGGAAGATATATATATTCAAATTACTACATATAAATATGTATATATAGATAAGTAGATAGAAAAAGAGAGAGCAAAATCAATATTAAGGTTAAATGTCAAAAATAGAGAGAATTATGAATGGAGTTATGAAATGGAATTTTGAAAGTAAAGTCACTTTGTAAAACTAATGTATGAAATAGCATTTATTTAAAACAAGTAGTCATAGATTCAGAAATATTGATTCAAGATTCAAAATTCTCATATGCTGCAGAGACAAAAATGAATATCTTAAACATGAATAATTAATGTGAAGGTAAACACTACAGAAGCAGTTTAAAAAAGGAAAAAAATATTGTGAAAAATAAAAGCATCCAGAAAACTTCCAAAAATTCACAAAATTACCCTAAAGATATCTTTAACAAGGAATATATACCCTCCGGACATATTATATATTTCGTTATTTCGCTAAAAGATTGATTCCAAGTCAAAATAATTAATTAGTGATAAATTCCGTTATTAAAATATGTATCTTCTGTGTAACCAAGTATTAACCTTTTCTTGGTAATTTTTTTTTCTTCAGATGCTTCCTGCAGGAAAGGCAATTGTATATTTCTGTTTTAAATAAATTTGGAAAAAGTATTTTTTTTTTTTTTAAATTTCGAAAAGTAGTATATTTTTTCCTTCAGCTTTTAAACTTAATATTGATATTTATTTTCACTTCTTTTCATCATTTGTTTGTTCTAAATAAAATATGATCGCTTAATGTATATCATCCTTTTTTTATATTTTATATTTTATATTTATTGGTTTTGTTTTTAAATTGATTCCTAGAAAAGTCAAAATAGTTTAGTTTTGGTATAGTTCTAAACTAAAAAAAAAAAAAAATCCTATCATTATATTTAAAATAAACAATCTACTGAAAAATACAATCAAGTTCATAAATATAACCAAAATCTGACATTAGTAAAATTTAAATTAAGAACAGCAAAAACTCTAAATTATTTTCTAAAAGAAATGAAATTTTAAAAATTGCTAAATAAATCTAAGATAGATTTATTAGAACTAGAGAGAGCAAAATTTATTTTTCTAGAATTATATATTGTTGATTTACATCAGTGGGCTTTGTGTTCAACTTTCTAGAGTTTACATTAACATTTTTACTGATCTTTAAATTTATAACATAAATATTTAAATTTCCTTAAGACTCCATCGGTAAATATATTTTTAATTATAATTTATTTGTGTTAAGATACCATTTGTATAAAATAATAGGACTTTGAAATTATTTTAAGAAGATAAATAATAAAAGGCATATTATTTAAAATATTCTACATCTGAATATACTAAATTAACATTGAATAATGAAATGATTTAATTAGTTAAATCCATTTACCGACAACTGAATTAACTGTAAAATGTCTTCAAATCAGCAAATATATTTAATTGAATTCCCTTAAATTAAATTTCATTGTATTTCCGGAAACAAAATGAGATTGTTTTGTCAAAAATAATTCCATCATCTTAGCTTTCTCTGCTTTTAAATGAATGCCATTTTTTGTTAAAACATTTTCTCCAAAAAATATGTAATTTATTTTGTCGGAAAAATGCATTTTTATTTCAAAGAATTCTTCTACGTGATAAAAGACAAACAAAATCAGGCCGGAAGTAATGAAAGGTAAAATTACCTTGAGCGTTAAATCGGCTCAAAAGCTTTTTATCCCCAATTTCAGAAGAAATTTTTCAGCCCTATTACCTTGGAATAATGAAATTATTCGGTTAATAACAAACTACGAGAGAAGCTTACGAGGAAAATCACGTCTCATTACTTGTAAGATGTTTAGATTTTTGAGTATTTATTGGAAAAGCATACTTGAAATAATAAACGAATTGTTTACTACCAATACCTGTTTTCCCGTTTTTAATAAATAATAAATAATACAGTTTATTTAAACTCATTTAACTTTACCTAATGCACTCTAAAAGAACAATTTTTATAAATTTAGTTTATAACATTACTGTAATTTAAATATTATTCATAGATAAAAATGATTCGCAATCAAATGATATGTAATATCTATTAAAACTAATTTTATTATACATTAATTTATGGAAATTTATTTTACAGATATAGTAATAATAGTTAAAAGATAATAGTTATGTTATAAAATAAATTTAGTGTAGAAAGTTAACTTAGAGGAGAATAAATATTGGCAAATGCATTATGTAAATTCTACTTTTAGTTGGGAAAGGATAAATTGCAGAATATAATTCGCTTGTTTTAAGAAAGCTTTTCCGGTAAACAATTAGAAATCTGAACATCTTGCAAATAATCTCCTTTTGTGTTGAACAACAGAGGGTTGACCAAAATGTACAGTAGACCATAACAAAATGGGGCACTCTTAATAACTTTTGTAATTATCATTAGATCTTCATATAAGTTACACCGTTGGAAATGGCTCAAAGGAAAATTATTGTGCAATGCAGTTGATTAACAAAATTAATTGACACAGTTAATTAACCACTAACTCGAAATTTTTCCATTAAGGGAACCGAAATTTTTAGCTCAGTCGATTCAGCATGTGAAAAATAGTATACCCAACAGATTTTGTAACAAAATTCCAAAACCCTTAAAAGCACAGAAAAGGGCCCTTATACAATATTATAGTTGTTTCATTTATTAATTGAATAATATATTACCTCTTCTTATTATAATGTCTAAAAAAAACCTAGAAAAATTTATTTGATTTTATTGAAAAACACTTATAAGCAATAAGAATAAATTAAATTATTTCTTTAAATAATAATTATTAAACATCTTTATTATTTTGTAGCAATTATAGAATTTTGAGTCACTAAAGTTTTAATAACAACCTCCTACGTACTATAAATGGCTAAAATACTTTTGAGACAGCCTTATAAAATTAAGTCTTCTTTTTTGTAGGCGTCTTAAATTTGCTGAGCTAATCGCATCAAATAGAAAACATTTTTTATAACTGTTAATAAAGATCTATATTTTAGAATAACTGTTCGTTTTTTAACTGCATTAAATTGACTAATGAGCTTTAATTCAAAACAACTTTATTAGATTAATTGCATAACATTTTTGTTCTTTTAATAAGATACTTTTAAATTAAACATATTTTAAATATGAATATTAATGTTAAATGGAATTAATAAAGGCAATTAAATCGGATGAAAATTAAGCAATTTTGAAATAATATTTCAAATTATCATATGATTATTAATTGGCGTAATTTTTAACAATTTATTATTTGAAATTAATTCATACTTTGAGTCATTATTTTAATAATGAAGCAATATTTTTAAATTATTTTTCTCATAACAAATCCTAGACATGTTTTATTAGATTATTTTATAAGCGGACTTTTCTTTCTGCCGTAAGTGCAGTTATTTTATTTTTTATTGTTTCAAATATTCTTACTAACCCTCATAATTTGTTTTTATGAAGAATAATTTGTTTTGATAACGTTCGTAGTGTTCATTTATTATTTTAATATATTATCTTGGGGTTTATTTTTTTGTTTATTTTTCGTTTATTTATTTAAATAATTAATTAATTATTAAATAAATAAACGAAATTATTTATTTTTGTTTAATTAATATAAGCGTTATATGGTGTTTTTCATATTTCTGATTGAAGGATTTTACTTATTTTTTATGATAATCTTTAAAATGGAAAATAAACTTTTTTTTTTTTTTTTTTTTTTTTAGATTGTAATGATATGTGATATTATATCCATTTTAAAGGGCTTTATTTATATTTTCTTTTAAAATTCAAATTTTTCTAAATTCAAAAACTTCTTTTAAAATTCAATTTCTTTCTAAATTCAAATTTTGTAATTTTGTAATATTTTCTCAGCAGAATTCGTTTAACATTTATTATTATTATAATTTTAATTTAAATTGCATCATATAAGATAAATTCTGCTAGTAGGTATTAATATAAAATATATTTTACATAGACAAGGAAATATTTTTTCTATTTTATATTAGATAGATACAATTTAATATAAGTAAATTAAAAAATAATGAATTTTACTATAGAATAAGACTCGTATACTATTGTGCAAAAGAGATATGTTAGTTAACATAAGTTTTTGGTATAGAAGCTTTTTTTTTTTTTGAAGCACAACATATATGAAAGTATTGAATATTCCGGTATTGAACTATTATGCATATTATAAAAACTATTATTATAAATAATTATATCGAATATAATAACATGATAAATACGTTAACTGGAAAAATGTTATATTAGATTTTAGGAAACAAAGTAAAGGAATGAAAGCTCAAGGGGTATTTTTTTAAAATTATTATGGCATCAAATATCAAATTTCGTTCACTAAATTGGTATTTCAATTCTAAAGTGATTTCTATTTGGTATTTCAATTCTAAAGTGACTGCTATTTGGTATTTCACTTTTAAAGTGACCAATAAGCTTCATCTGAGAGCAACGCAAAAAGTTCTAATGGATAATTGACATTTACTGCAGGAATTTCAGTAAAAAAATTTTTAATTTCTTCCATTATAGAAAGAAGGCTTTATCTTTTCTGAGAATTATTTATTTTCCTTCTAAACGATATCCATTTATATAAATTGAATTCATTACAACGTTTATAAAAGTATTATTATTAAAAAAACTGTTTTGCATATTATAAAAAACTAATATTATAAATAATCGTATATTATAAATATTTATTATAGCTTTTATGCATATTATAAAAGCGAATTCATTCTACTTATAGTTATGTAAAATAGCTGAATAGTTTTAAAGATCATTTTAATATTTTAAAAACAGTTTACTATTTAATTTCAATTAACCAATTTTGTAAAAAATAGAAGATCAACAGAGTTCTAATTTAAAGAAAAACGTATTAAAAATAATTTAGTAAAGCAAATAATTAATAATTTTTATTTAAAACACAAAACATGCACATTAAAAATTATATATATGTATATATTTTTTTAGTTTATTTATTAGTATTTTATGAAGGCAAATTATAATAAATTTTCACTTCCGAAAAATATAAAACTGAATTATTTTTCAAAAAATAAATATTTTTAATCTAAGAAAATCTGTTTAAATGCATAAAAAATTTAGTTAGAAAATTAAAAATTTAAATTAAACTGATTAGCTGATTAAATTAACTGATTAAATTTTTTTAATTTTCCACTTTCCGAATTAGCTTGCTCGACATTAGCGTTATCTCGTTTGGGCAAAATCAGATCTATGATAATTTTTTTAAATTTGGAAACGGGATCTTAATTGACATTATCTTGAATATCTCGTAAACTTTTACAAAAAGTTTTAAAAAAAAATTATATCTTAAGGGTTGATAGCACTAGAAAGCTAACCGCATAAAAATTTTAATATTTTATAACTCATTATTTTCATAACAGTATTTAATATTAATGGGTTTAAAAATATTCTCAACAAATTAACTAGAATTATTTTTAATTTTGGAAAAAAAAAATTTCGACTGATGCAAAATTAAAAATATATATATATATTAATTAGAACGCGAGATATCGTTCATTAAGCGAAAATTTCATGTAACATAGGGAAAGTAAATTTTGAATTCATCTGTCTATAAACTTTTTATCAGATCTGTACAAAAGTTTTTTCATATGCTAATTTCCTCATGCTGAATCGATTACATTTAAAATCTCGGTTTCCGTAATGAAAAAACTTCGAGTTAGAGGTCAATTAACCATGCTAATCAACTACATTACATCATAAATTAGTTCCCGTCTAGCCATTTTTAACAATACCAGTTATGTAAAGATCTAACGATAATTACATAAGTTATTAAGGTTGTCCCGGTTTTTTTGGCCGATTATATTCACTGACATATCCCACGATCAGTCCTTAGACTGGGTATGAGGGGGAACAATTCCTTCAGGGAAGACTTTTAGAGGTAACTGCCCCGCATTTGCCTGCCACATGTAAGAAAATCCGGAAAATTCTCACCAGCAGTTTGACTATTGATGCGATAAGCTTTGCACAATACAATTGCCTTCGCTCCACGATCACTTCCCATTTCTGAACAACTCCTCATTTTCAACACCAAAATCGCTCCACATTTCTGAAAGCAATTATTACAAC
The DNA here is from genome assembly GCA_021605075.1 of Caerostris darwini. Classification (NCBI taxonomy): domain Eukaryota; kingdom Metazoa; phylum Arthropoda; class Arachnida; order Araneae; family Araneidae; genus Caerostris; species Caerostris darwini. The sequence goes on along the minus strand of BPLQ01002347.1, from coordinate 60,900 downwards.
AATGCCATCAGTGGGTTCGAGCCTCGGGTCGCCTGCATGATATTGTTCAACTTGCCACTGGGAGACGAGTTCGACATCTTACAAGCAATGCTTTAGTTTGTCCCGCTACAGTCATTTTTGCACACTTTAGGCTAATCAGACCGGGACCTATGGTTTAAAATGTATTCGGAATCCCTAACAAACATCCATGCCATCGCCAGGACTCGAACCCGAAATCTGCGGAACCAACTGCCAAAGCACTAGCCAATTGGCCATCAGACCACTACAAGAATTGAGACGTGAATTTCTTTCTAAACTTCTCTTTCAAATTGTTTTCATTTGTATAATGTCTGCATTGCAAGAAATATAACAAGCAAATTTAATTTACCATTCTAAGAAGACAACATATCTTTTAGTGTAGCTTTCTATTTAAAAAAGTATAAGTGATTTAAAGTTGTTGTTTTCAAATGACGTGCACTTCGATTCTGAGGTCATGTGCACTGGTATTTTAATGTAAATATTGTAATTTAAACTTTCGTTTCACATTTTAACAACTATTAACAATTTTTACATAGCACTTTTACAATAAACTGTCTTTATTTTGTAACAAAAATCACCAAAAAACAGTTTGAAAACTCATAATTTCATTTTTTTAAATTGCTTAGATATTATAGCTCCCTTCAAATAGTTTAAATGTTTTAAGCTAAATTATTAAATTTGTGAAACGATTTTAAATTATTTAACAACTTTGTTGTTATTTCTTAACCCACTTGGTAGACAGCCCCGTGTGGCCTCAGGGAAGGAGGGAAAGTGGGGGCAGCTTCTGTTGTGGCAGAGCACCCGTAGGTAGAAGTCTCACTTAGCTCCGCGATACTGAAGAAGGAAAGGCCTTCATGGATGTGTTTAGAGTGAACTACCCCGCATTTGCGTAACATATGGGAGAAAACCCAGAAAAACACCCACCCGCTAATCCGACAAACGAGGCAAGATGTTGAACAACACAAACGCCATCGAGTCTCTTCATTTTTTGAAGCAGTGTCGCCAGCGGATTGAACCTCAGTCCTAATGTTTACCACCGACGCCACGAGTTACGTTGCCACCGAGCCACGAGTCGGGATTAAAGAACTTTAAACCTTTTAAATAGATAATTAATTTGTATAATAACTTCCATTTTCTAAGTAAACTTACGAGATATTGTGTTTAAATATAAAGTTTAAAAAATAAAATTTAAATTTCTCACAACTAAATAAAAAAGTGAAATTTTTAAGTAACATGTGGCTTCATTAAATGTGTTGAAATATAATAATTATTTTATTTTTAGTTATGAGAATATGTTGTAAACAATCTTATTTCATATAAAAGTTTATTCTAACAATATTGTTTGATCATATTAAATTCAAGATTTACTTTAACAACGTGCTCGGTTTCAAAACATAAAATGTCGTTATAGCTGCTTTCTGTTATGTTATAAAATAAAATAATATATATACTTTCTTAATTAATTTTCTAATTTAAGTTTTAAAATTCACTATATACTGTTAGCAAATACTTATTTAGTCAGTCAATTAAATAAGAAAGAATCATTTTTGTCTTCAAAATAAAATTTTGAATTTTAGCACTTATTTCGTTTTCAAAGTATAACTTTATGGAACATTTTCTATTTTTAATAACCTAATAGTACTGCTATTTATATTATAACTGTATATAATAATATTAATAATAAATAATAACTTCAGAATTCAATTTTTTTATGCATAAAATATTCCGTGCTTCCCTTACACATATCATTAACAAGTTATCTTCTGGAAAGATTTTCATAGATAAATACCCCGCATTTGTGAGCCATATGGGTTTAGTTTTTCCCTCTGCGATAATTTCGAACCTCTAACAACCATCCATAACACCGCCAGGTTTCGAACCAGAAGCATCAAAGGTCAGAGCGCTAGCTAATTTGCCATCAGGCCGCCTACAGTAACGAGGTTTGGTTTGTCGCTCTACGGTTATTTTCTGCACACTCTAAGCTAATTAGACTGGGACCTACAGTTTAACATGGATTCCGAACCACTAACAAACATCCATGCCACAACCAGCATTCGAACCTAAAGCCTGTGCGCAAACCAATTAGCGATCAGGCCGCGAGTCGTATGGGAGAAAATCCTATAAACTCCCTCGAGATAGCCTAACTTTTGATGCAAGGCTTTTAAAAACCATGATGTAAATTCTAATCGTGCCTCTTCGTTACTGAAATCAGTGACTGCAACACAAGCCGCCATCAAAATCTAACCTGTTCCCTCTGCACAATATCTATGCTCGCTACTACTTGGCCACCAGTTGGGATTATTTTATAGTTTTATTTTTATTTATTTTTTTTTCCATGAAACCATATGTAACAGATCGATTTTAATTTTAGATAAAAATGTATTTTATAGGTCCTTACATAAATAACCATTTATATACGATCTTACATAAATAATAATTTATGCACGATTTTATATAAATAATTAAAATCTAATAAATAATTTAATTTCTTCACAAATAGAGCAAAATTGATGCATCGAATAAAAAATAAAAGAAAGGAAAACTAAAAAAATTAAATCCATTTATTATAACCAGAGCAAATATACAATAATAGCTCAGCTTTTTATAAGCAGCATCCACTTTATACAAGCAGAAAAAAATACAACAGGGCCTGAATGGCCGAGTGGCTGGCGCTCGGTACCACAGGTTTCGGGTTCGAGTCCCGGCGGTGCCATGGATGTTTGTAGTGGTTTGGAATCCACTTTAAACCGTAGGTCCCGGTCTAACACGATCGTAGAGCGTTGTAGATAGTGACATATTAAAAAATAAGGAAAAACTAACTGCTCATATATATATAGTGATTAGGGGATTATAGTCCTTGTTGCTTCACATCCTCATATACCACTTCATTCATCAAACTACAACAATAAGCCAGTGCTAATCGAAAAAGTGTAGAATTAAATGATAAAATTTCAACGATAAAGTTTTAAAACAGCGACGAACAATAACTATAAAGTTTTAACACAAAGAACACGCAGAATTAAACTACGAAATTAAACAAATATCGTTTCAATCTGCTTACTCAGACATGAATTCAAGTTATGCTAGAACTAACTCCGAAAAGTTTGAGTCCTTTGGTATATTTGTACTTCCTGAAACTATACTATGGGTTAACTTTGGTAAAATATTATGTTTGGGCAATCGTGCAGCCTACATCAAATATCAAAGAAAAAATGGAAAATTAAACTCACCCAATCAGAAAACTGGAACTGAAATCGTTCATTGTTTTCCAACACACTTTGCATAATCAATAGTTTTCCAAACTTCGTAATTGAAGTGGAATATTACAATCATATCCCTGAATGTGTTTGTAAAAATCAAATATTCGGATTTCATGCAGAAATTACAGTTAAGTTTTCCTAAATTAGCCTTAAAATTTTCTTTTTCTATTTTATTCATTATAAGGGCCTGAATGGCTAGCGCTCTGGCGCTCAGTACCACAGGTTTCGGGTTCGAGTCCCGGCGGTGCCATGGGTGTTTGTAGTGGTTCGGAATCCACTTTAAACCGTAGGTCCCGGTCCTAATAGGATCGTAGAGCGTTGCGGGGGTATTGTTACTCCGCGTCCGTGGCTTATCTTCAAGTTACAAGCGCCCTCTGGGTAATGCAAAGTGAGTAACGTCTGTGCAGCGCTTGCCTTAAGGCATCCAAGACCAAGCTGTCTAAGTGTTTGCCAGCTGCATTAGAAAGAAAAAAAAAATGTATTCATTATTTTTTCTTACTAGTTACCATGATGTAATATATAGTATAGTCCAGTTAATAATAATAAATTAATGTTTTGACTCAGGATAAAATTTTTCAGTAGTGTTTTGATATAAAAAAAATTAAAATTTCGATTTCTAAAATTATTTGATGATTATTTTTGAACTAAACGTTATATCTGTAAGTCATATAATTGATTCATAATACATTTTTGATTAATGTAATATTGGTGTAATACAGGGATGTCCAACCCAAATGATCTTTTGGGCCACTTTGGAAATGCATCATAACTCCGTAGGCAGCATATAAAAATATATATTCCCATATTAGATTTAGACTCACTGTAGACATTTTTATATTCATATTATAACTTGTTATATTATATGTTCCAAGATGCTCCGTTCCTGAGTTCGCAGAATATAATTTAATTATTCTGTGAACACATAAATAAAACAGGCAATATCTGCCATGCATTGGTCAGAATATTATTTTAAAATCAAAGTTAATTTTTTCTCATAATTTCGAGAGTTAATTTTTGAATATATGGATGCGCACATAATGTATTTTTTTAATACATTGATTTTCACTACTTTGGCCATTATAAAATAAATATATTTTTTTAAAGTGTGATAAATCTGACTGGCCGGAAAAATGTTCAGGGTAAGCCAGACCTAGTAATGCATGTTAAATGAAGTACGATATTTACTAATTTTTGTACTGCTGGCTATTTATTCTTATAAATGATGAGGAAATTAAAACTAATCGCTTATCATTTTATCATTATTATTATGAATATTTATCTATAATAAATTTGTTATTACATTAAACAAAAAATATTTTATTAATTTCTTCATCGATTTTTTCAATGCACTGAAAATACAATATCTTGACATTCCTTAATTAATTGGATTTTAATACGTTGGCTTCCAATATGTTGATTTGCCGTTAACATTTTATCCCGGATTCCAGAGTCCGGCAAGTTGGCTCTCGCCAAACATCGCCAAAGCGCTCATTCACTGGAGATGAGATCAGATGAGAGCCAACTTTCGAACATGACGGTAGGGCAATTAGACATCTTGTTTCAATGATGTTAAAATTTATATATTTTTTTTATTTTTTTAAAATATTATTTTTTCAGCACATATTTTTAAGCTTCCTAGATTTTCTTATATAATAAAATTTTTAAAAAAATATTATAACATTTTTTTATTGTTAATTTTTTTAATTTCAATTAAAATTATTTCTGGAACCAATCTAACGAAAATGTACCTTTATTTTCAGAAATAAACAAAAGATGCTTACAGAACCAGTAGCTGATACTATAAGCACTATTGAGAAATTTGCATCTAGATTTTATCAAGCCTAAGCCCCTTACATAACAGCACGCTGGAGGTCCTTACCAAGGTAAGAGTCATGGATTTACCTCAGTATAATAAGTAATAAGTATATATTTTGATTTGTAAGAATATTATTATAGATAATCTTCAAGCATTTATTATCTGAACTCGTTGTTAATTGCATTTGAATTCGGTTCTTATTGTAAATTCATACAAAAAGGGATCAACATAATAAATAAATGGTACTCTATAATATAAAGTTCTTATGGGTATTGAATCTGATGTTTAAAAATTTAAGAGACTAAATAATTACAGCATAAACTGGGAATGAAGAAGCAGCTGATTCATAGTAAGTATTTATAGTAAATAATTTTTCTCACTGAATGTCCTCTAAGTCCCAAAATACAATGCAGGTACGTAAAAGTTTTATTAATCTAGTCATAGCTTGTTTCGTTAGATTATGTAATTGTATTTTAAATAATTCAACAATAATTTGCTATTTTTTCAAGATATGTGCATTTTAAAATACGTAACAAATATTTTGTATCAAGTTCACTTATTTTTTTGCTAATATTGTCTTAATGCTAACTTGCTTCTATTTGGCATTAAATATCTAGGTAAAAAATTGATTGTGATTAAATTATGAAATTAAACATTTTCAATTAATTAGAAAGATTTGTATTGACAAAAATTAAAATTGCGTATATTCATTAAAAGAAACTTATAAATATATTTAAAAATAATTGAAATGTTTATTAATTGTTAAATACTTATTAATGTGATATTTATGGTTTTCAAGGTTTTATATTGTGTTTTTATTGACAGGAATAAACTTCCATAAATTCACTGCTTTGAATTATGAGTAGAACTGTTGTTCATTAATAGAATCTCTCATAGATAATCAAAGTGCCTCATTTATATTTTCCAAGATTTTTCCAAAATGGCTGAAATATGGGACAGTTATTTCTGAAAGTATTACTTACCTCACTGAACACCTCGTTGAACGCTCACCTCAGGGAACAACATTGATAGTGTTGCTATTATAAAGTAATCATAAAGTTAAGCGGGTTCATCGAGCAATATGCAGTAATGTAATTACTTCCGTCCTTTATTAGAACCTTAAAAAGTATTACTAGCACAAGAAAAATTACATAGTTAGTGAGTGAGAACGCTCTTTGTGAAACCAAGCTAGATGTCTCAACATTTCAATTTCAGTAATTAATGTATAAAGTTTTGATTAACAAATTAATTTTTTTCCAGGCATTTTAATTGTTTATGTATATTAAATAATCATTAATGAGTAATATTGAACGAGTGCGATAATTAATGAACGAGTGCGATTTAAAATAGCACTGATCATAGACGCCATTTTGAAATGAACAGATAAAGAATGGCATTATTTCTGTTTAATGCCTATTATATTGTTTTATCAAAATTAACACTTATCCTTTTGGATGTAAAATGATAGTCAATAATAAATTATTATTATTCATAACTAAAACTATGAATAATTATTTCTAGAGTTACTAGTAATATGTATCATTATGGATTGATACGACAATGATAACTATAAATGTGGATAATTTTTTAAAGAAGCATTAAAAGATATTTATTAGTACATAAATAAAAAATGAGCAGCAATAATGTACAGAAAAATAATTAGTTTAATCAATTTCAAATACGTAGAGAAATATTCTGCATTTATTCAATTTCAATATCCTGTGTTTCAATATCTTCAATTTCTTGCTACGTAACAAAAGTGTGGTTACGAATTGACGTATGAATTTTCTTTGCTTTAATTTCTTTCTTTTCAGCTTTCAATCAAAGCACTTAAAAATCTCAGAAATCTTTGATAAATGAATTGTTTACATAAATACGTTGGTATGGTTTGACGAATACGAAGATAATTTTTCTGCTTTTATTCAATTTCAATATCCCGTGTTTCAATATCTTCAATTTCTTGCTACGTAACAAAAGTATGGTTACGAATTGACGAGGGAATTTTCTTTTCATTAATTTCTTTCTTTTCAGCTTTAAATCAAAGCACTGAAAAATCTTAGAAATCATTGATAAATGAATTGTTTACGTAAATACGTTGCTATGGTTTGACGAACATTATTATTTTTACGTAGAGAAATCGATCTAATTTAACAAAATTGATTTAATAGTTAAATTACCTTATAGTTATACGTAAACTAATGCTTTATATCACATAAACGTATGCTTATGTAGTGATATATTAAATATTAGTATTGTAAGTTTCGTTTTCATTTGATGAAATATTTTTTTTAATTTTTTGATTAATGATTGATTAATGTTTAATTGATGATGATTAATGATAATTTTTTTTATTTTTTTATTTTTTTATAATTAAACATCACAATAATGAAATATACTGTAAAGTGACGTATTTTTTGTTTGACAAGGAGGTATACTAATTATTATAATAATCAGATAAATATCTAATTTTATTATTTTCTCCAAATACCATTGTAACTGTTTGGTATTCTATGTATTAATGATTTGAATTTGAATTGAACTTTCGTCCATCTTTTCTAGTTCGAGATTATTTCGCATATTTTCTTGTTTTTTGAAATGAAACGAAACTTGTTCACTGAAATATTCATTTTATGTTATGGTGTTGTATTTATAATCAAAATTTTTTATCGTTTATGAGATGGAAATCCCCAATTATTTTTTTATCATCATCTATTACAAAAATTCAAGTTACACGCGCCCCCTGGGTAATGCAAAGTGAGTACGTCTGTGCAGCGCTTGCCTTAAGGCATCCAAGACCAAGCTGTCTAAGTGTTTGCCAGCTGCATTAGAACAACAACAACAACTTTTACAAAAAGCATATTTTTTATCCCTTATTTCAACTATTATTTATTGTTCTCTGTATAATTTTGCAGTTTTAATTGGGATCACATCTTTTATTGATTACGACAATATTATTAATTAATTTTTGATACGTTAGAATTTCGAAATCTCCTGCAATGTCTCTATGTTCTCTAAAACCAAAAACCAAGCTGAAATAGAAGTAATGTCTTTACCCCGGAAAACGAATCTAACAATCGAATAATCAGTTTTTCTTGCCTTAAACTAAAAATCCATCGAATTCAGTGGCATTTATTTCCAGTGGCTAATTTGTTATCGAAATAAGAATATAGCTAGCTGCTGTGTTTGCGAGAATTATGTCTCAAAGGGGGGGACACCCTCACAATTTGACAATTTGTTTACTTCTGTGGTGTCCTTCTGGCATATTAAAAATTATTATCAAATATCTAAATCTACCGTCTTGTTCTTACTCACAGTGTCGATTGTTACAGGTTAGTGCTTGCTCGCAGTGTCCATTGTTACCTATTAGTGCTTACTTGCAGTGCCAACTGTTACCGATTAGAGCTTACTTCCAGTGCTGGCAGTTACCCACTGCTGCTTACGCTGCACTATCTCTGCATCATTGTCCCTTACTTATACGGTACCTCACATTACGTGACTTTTCTTCATAATAATCAGGAAACAGCATCGAAAGCACGAAGAGCTTTGAAAGCTTAAATAACTCGATGATCCAGTCAATAAGCGATTAATTCGTATTTTTATAGCTTTGTTTACTGAAACCCTTTACGATGGTGATTCTCGAACAGGATTTTCGATGCTGGAACTCGGTTCTCGATCCTTGAAAAGACACGAATTTGTTGATAAAGTAAATAACATTGAAAAAAATTGAAAAAAAAAATAAATTGGAAAAAAAGTTAGCTTTCCGATGAACACAAGTTTTAGTTATTACAAATTTTCCAAATTCTAATAATTAGATTCTGATTTGTATGAACTTATTTGCATTTGATGTATTTTTACCCGTTTGATTACACACTGTATTCTGATTGTGTTTGTAACGCCGGTTGTCTAATTTTTACCAATTTCAAATAAAAAAATATTAAAAGTTTTGAATCTTTTAACAAAAACATGAGACTTTAGCTAGTATGAAATCTGAAATAAATAAAAAATGCTTCTGAATAACCTACCGATAACTTTTTGATAATGCACAACGCATGGCAGTTCTTAAAAAACAGGTTACATATTTCATTGATATTAAAATGTTTATTTACTCTTCCACAGTAAACAAAATAAGTATTCGCAGATATTTATGATTATATTTCTATGCATTTAATTGTTGTTGTTGTTATCGTGTCCATGGATTTAAAATATAATTAACAAAGTTAGATCAAGTCAAAAGTCTTCACGATAGCGGCCGCTAGCAACGACGCCGCTTCACTATACAGGACTTCTCTTAAGTTGGCCTCGATTGGCACCAAACCCAATTGCAAAACAAACGCATTTAATTAATTGTAATTAATAATTTGTAAGTAATAATAAATATTTTGTTAACTTAAATTAAATATAATAAAACTTGAATTATAGTGATAATATGGACAAAAGATCGATGAAGCCCGACTAGTGGTCCTATAGTAATGTCCGTAGTTAGTGTGCAGCAATACTCAGATTCAATATGTTGGCCGAATCACTTACAAGCATTGTTTTCCGAATCAAAGAAACTCGACAGCATGTTTAAGCACTTTGTGCTGGAAGACTCAGATTTCAATATGTTGGTCGCATCACTTGCAATCATTGTTTTCAGAATTGAAGAAACTCGACAGCATGTATAAGCACTTTGTGCTACAAGAGGCAGAATCCAATATGTTGGCTTATCACTTGCCATCTTTGTTTTAAAAATTGAGGAAACTCGACAGTATGTATAAACGTTTCGCATTGACAGTCAAGCTACTAATGGGCGTTTTTTTATGTTTTCTAAACTGCAACACGCAAATGCACTGCAGTTATCCTTGAAATATTTTTCAGAAGGCCGTAACTCCTCTTTATCGCGTAGGTGAAATGGAACAATAGATTCCGTTATATAAAAAATTACTAGAAGCTTTGAAGTTTTAACGTTATTGGAGACTGAATTGTTGGAAATCATTAATTAAAATGTTTTTCTCGTAAAATAATATTCGCTGTACTTCTGAAATAATAAAATAAATTTATTATCCCTAATAGTTATATTCATATAATTATTATTAATGCAGTTAAGAATAGCTCAAAACATTGTATTTATTATATATTAAAGGAATTTTTAAATTTTTATACGATGTTTATTATCATGTACTTTTTTTACAGTTAAACATTTTGTTATTAATGTTTAACTCTATATAATAATTTACATATATAATAATTTATATTATATTATGCGATAATTTTCTCATTTTCATAACAAATCAAAATTATAAAAAGAAAATTAGAGATATTATATAAAGCATTTGCAAAGTTTATTTACACTTAACTAGTTAATTTAATGATGATATTAAAATATATAAATAGTAATTCAAACTTTATTTGAAACATTATGATACATTTTTTATTTACTTTTCCCTAGGGAGGAGTCAGTCATTTGTTGCATAACTAATTTAACATAATTTTTTTCCAGTTTATGTTTTATTTTGTCTGTAAATCGTAAACGAGAAATAAAAATGATCAATATCACTCTAGATAATTAAACACCGTTTTCAGTCAACATAAAAATTGTCACAGACCTAAAAAGCGTATTTCCTTTTTTTTTCCTTCAACGTACTGGAATGCTTTTTGGTATCTCTTTGTTAATTGAATAACAAAAACCTATGTCATAATATTTCATCTTAATCAACATTTATGTATTTCTATTTCGAGTTTTCTCATATGCAAAAAAAAAAAAATTTTTTTGAATATTATTCTATAAAAAATATGCATGCGTAAACTAGTACTAAATTAATATATTTTAAATCAAATCGCCTTTTTAAATTCAATCATAATTAATTCATTATTAATAATTAGAAGGAAATACACTCTAAGATTTAAAAAAAAAAAAAAAAAAAAAGTAGAAAAAATGATATATCAAGCAGAAAATGTTCTAATAGGACAGAAAACTGGCAGATGCGGTGTACATGTATAGAAAAAGAAATTATTAAAATTTTTAAGGAATTTAATGTTTTGCTGAAGAGATACAGTTACGAATACTTCTGGTCCTTATACGAATTGCTATCTGGATTTTCATTGACTAGTAAAGGAAAAAGAAGTATCTTTCAAATAATTTTTACAAAAACTCTCAGAAATGTCGAGTTAGAATTTTGAATTGATGGAGAATCTGGAACAAATGGAGACGTCTGCACATTGGACTCCATATGTGTTCTCTTGGTTAAGAAATCTTACAAGCTAGCTGACTTTTTAAAGAGCGAATGCCATCATTAAAATGAATGCCATGCATTATCCTGTTGAAATGTAAACTAAACTTCCGTGAAATGAACAACACAACGGAGTCATGTTTTAATAAAGAAATACAGCTACAAATACTTTTGGCCCTTATGCGAATTGCAATCCTGATTTTCATTCATTTGAGAAGTAGGAGGAAGTTTCTTTCAAATGATTTTTACAAAATCTCTCTTAAATTTCGAGTTAGAGTTTATAATGGATGGAGAATTTGGAATGAACGGAGACCTCTGCTCATTAGATTCCAAATGTGTCCTATTGGTTAATTTAGAGATCTTACAATCTAGTTGGCTTTTTAAAAAGCGAATATCATCATTAAAATTAATGCCATGTGTTATCCTGTTGAAATGTAAACTAAAGTTCCGTGAAAAGAACGACACAACGAACATAGAATAATACCATTGATGCATTGCCGAATTGTAAAAGGGTGTCATGGATGAAAACCAATAAGATTAGATTATAAAATAAAATTTCACTCCAGTCCATTATTCCCTGTTGTAGGGCTTTGTGGCTTGCAATAGTCCGGTTGATATCTCACAGCTGTCCTGAACGTATTCAGAAACATTTTTGTCGTATTCGTGAAACATTCCTATATCGGAATTCAGTTTGAAGCAACACGTTTCACTGGAAACAATTCAAGTTAAGTCAGAGAGATGAGTTGAATTTGTCTATCATTGCTGCCAAGGAGTTTGCCGATGTGCATATGTGAGAGGTCTCGTCAAAACCGGTGTCATGAATTCGGACCCTACTTTCTGAGTCACTTAAATGTGATTGTTTCTATCACTGTCGTCTTTAAAGATAGTCGACTTTTTATTTAGTCGTCTTTATTCATAATTTTTCCTACTTTTATGTTCAGTCTATAGATAAATGTAAGAATATTTGTTTTCGACAAATCGTTTCCATATGCATTATTTGTTAAAGTTCTTCTTAGAAAATACGTTAATTTTTTATTTAATAAAAGAATTTAGTTTACTTCAAATTTTTCAAAATCAAGCAAGCTACATTATTTTTATAAAATACCAATTAAAAATTATGCATAATGATAACATTCTACATAAAAATTTTGCTCCATTTTAAAATCCAGCGTTCACTTTTTTTTTAATATTACTGCAAAAACAAGTACTATGATTCAGAAAGAAAGCGAAAAAAAAATTATGTGTAATATAAAATAATAATATCTCTGGCAAAAAAAAAAAACATTAGTTGAAGTGTTTAATTTGAAGAACATTTTTAATTTTAATCTACGCATCTTTGCATTAAACGAACAGGCCGCATTAAAGCCCAAAGTTAATTACTTTAATATAATTAATGGAATATGCTATTATTTTGCTCCTGTCTTTTTAATAATTCCGTATATTAAAGGAATAGAGAGCTTTAAAAGTAGTCAGATTATACGCTTTGATTATAAGTAAAAGAAGACATCATTAATTTTCCATTTTCTTATAAAAAACGGGCACATCTTGGAAAGATCTTAAAGTGAATTATGCAAAGACATTTTTTGTCAATATAGAAAGAATTTAATCAAATGGCACATATATAAAATTGTTTAAAAGCAATGGGGTGGCATCTAACCCTTTAAAAATATTTCTCTTTTTGTCCAAAAACGTTTCTTTACAAACAATTGCAATCCGACTCAACCCTAAACGAAAAATAAATAAGAAGAAATTAAATTTTGCTTGCAATTCTCTTAGTATTTATAAATAGCTCTATCGAATTTTTGTATTTTTATGAAGACGGAGAGAATTGAGTTCTGTCTTCCTCGGGGTATTTGCGTTGAGATTCACTCCTTTTGAAGTTCTATACTTCTTTAGAAGGACGAGTCAATTTAATTTCTGACTATTCTTTGTTAGGATAGGATGTGGTATTTCTTTTATTTCCAATTTCTTTTTATATTTTCCCGCTACAAATTTGATGATTTTGTATCAGTTCAATGAAAAGTAGAACAAAAATGATATTGCCATGCTTTATAATTTCGTTGAAGAAAAATCGAGAAAAAAAATTTGTATGTCAGCATACTGTTTGACTTAGTTTTACTTTTCATGCTATTTGAATGCAAATTATTTTAATACAGTTTGTTTTCGGTGGAATTTGATAGCAAACTTATTTTCGATTTTTCTTTCTTTCACTTCTTAGGGACTCCGTGATAAAATAATATTTTAGCATTTCAGAAACTGGTAAAGATATTTTCTTTATTGCTCCTGTCTTTTTAATATTTCCGTATGTTAAAGAAAAAGAGAGCTTTAAAAGTAGTCACATTATACGCTTTGATTATAAGTGAATGAAAACATCATTAATTTTCCCTTTTGTTGTAAAAAAATGACAATTGGAAAGATCTTAAAGGGAATTATGTAAAGAATTTTTTTTTTGTCGATATAGAAAGAATTTAATCAAATGGCACATTTATAAAATTGTTTAAAAGCAATGGGATGGCTTCTAACCCTTTAAAAATATTTCTCTTTTTATTCTAAACCATTTCTTTACAAACAATTGCAATCCGACTCAACCCTAAATGAAAAATAAATAATAAGAAATTAAATTTTGCTTGCAATTGTCTTAGAATTTATAAATAGCTCTATCGAATTTTTGTATTTTTATGAAGACGGAGAGAATTGAGTTCTGTCTTCCTCGGGGTATTTGCGTTGAGATTCACTTCTTTTGAAGTTCTACACTTCTTCAGAAGGACGAGTGAATTTAATTTCTGACTATTCTTTGTTAGGATAGAATGTGGCCTTTCTTTTATTTCCAATCTCTTTTTAGATTTTTCCGTTACGAATTTGTTACAATCCTCTTGATGATTTTGTATCAGTTCGATGAAAAGTAGAACAAAAATTGTATCGCCATGCTTTATAATTTCGTAAAAGAAATATCGTAAAAACAAATTATACGCCAGCATACTGTTTGACGTAGTTTTACTTTACATGTTATTTGAATGCAAATTATTTTAATACAGTTTATTTTCGGTGGATTTTGATAATAAATTTAATTTCGATGCGTATTTTTTCTTTCGTTTTTCATAATTTCGTAGAAGAAATGTTGTAAAAAAAATATATATCAGCATACTGCTTGACTTAATTTTACTTTACTTGTTATTTGAATGCAAAATATTTTAATACAGTTTGCTTTCGGTGTATTTTGAAAACAAACTTATTTTCGATTCGTATTTTTTCTTTTACCTCTTCGTTACTCTGTGATAAAATAATATTTTTGCATTTTAGAAACTGGTAAAGATGTTTTCTTCATTGCTCCTGTCTTTTTAATAATCCTGTATATTAAGGGAATAGAGAGCTTTAAAAGTAGTCAGATTATACGCTTTGATTATAAGTAAAAGAAAATGTTATTAATTTTCTCTTTTCCTATAAAAAAGGGCACATCTTGGGAAGATCTTAAAGGGAATTATGTAAAGAAATTTTTTTTGTCAATATAGAAAGAATTTAATCAAATGGTACATTTATAAAATTGTTTAAAAGCTATGAACCCTTAAAAAATATTTCTCTTTTTGTTCAAAAACGTTTCTTTACAAACAATTGCAATCCGACTCAACCCTAAACGAAAAATAAATAAGAAGAAATTAAATTTTGCCTGCAATTGACTTAGCATTTATAAATAGCTCTATCGTATTTTTACGAAGACGGAGAGAATTGAGTTCTATCTTCCTCGGGGTATTTGCGTTGAGATTCACTCCTTTTGAAGTTCTATACTTCTTTAGAAGGACGAGTCAATTTAATTTCTGACTATTCTTTGTTAGGATAGGATGTGGCATTTCTTTTATTTCCAATATTTCTTTAGATTTTTCGGCTACGAATTTGTTACAATCCTCTTGATGATTTCGTATCAGTTCGATGAAAAGTAGAACAAAAATAGCATTGCCATGCTTTATAATTTCGTAAAAGAAATATCGCGAAAAAATTTATATGTCAGCGTACTGTTTGACTTAGTTTTACTTCTAGTTAGATTTTACTTGTTATTTGAATGTAAAATATTTTAATACAGTTCGTTTTCGGTGGATTTTGATAACACACTTATTTTCGATTCGTAATTTTTCTTTTACTTCTTCGTGACTCTCTGAAAAAAATAATATTTTAGCATTTTAGAAACTGGTAAAGATATTTTCGTTAAACCCCAGCTGGATTTTAAATTGTTAAAGATGTTTTTATTAATTAAGATGTATCGTTTAATGTAAAACCAGAAATAAAATTATAAGTAGTTAATAATAAACATAGGAACATAAAAAATGACAATTTTATTAACAAACAAATTTTATTAGACAAGTAAAAGTTTTTAGTGGATGGATGTGTTAAGAACTTTGGTAGTTTTAAATGAGTCATCACATTTATTTAATTAAAGTTTTTAAAATAAAATTGCTTAATCATTTGATGGTCAGTTAGTACGTCAAACTTAGCTGGTTCGTATCTCCTTCCAAAGAATATGTTACATTATGAACAAACAAATTTTATTAAATTTTTTTACAAAACGAACTTAAGAAGCTCTAAATATGCCATCACATTTATTTAAATTTTTCAGTAAAATTTCATAACTGTTTTTTGATCAATTAGAACGTCAACATTAGCTGGTTCGAATCTTCTTCCAAAGAATATGTTATGGATTCAATCCCTATGAGTTCCTCCCCCCGATCTTTTCTTTAGGTTCATTTGCAATTGTAGACTGATATGTACTTTAACAACATGCTCCATTGATCAGATAGATTTTGTGTGTTTTCATGATTTTTTTCAATTCAAATATATACCAGTTGCCCTTAAAATTATCTTAATGCGGAAAATGCCTACATTTCAACGTGGTGCTTTGTTGAAATTGCTTATAAATTAGCTGATTTTATTGAACAGATTGTCGATTGCAAGAATCACCCATTCCCATTAGACAAAAATTGTTAATAAAGAATTTTATTTTCGTTATGAGAAATTAAAAATAATATAATAATAAATAATAAGATAAATAATGAAAAAGATTAATAATAAAAAGAATGTTAACTTTTCGGTTTTTTCTCCCCTTCTAAAAAGAAAGGTTTTAATTTTGAATTCTTGATTGATTTTTCAGAACTCCTTACTTATATGGTGAAAAGAATCGCACATAGCTTATTTTATCGTAAGATGTCCACATCGTGAATTTTAACACTAAATTTACAAAATGGCTAAAAATTACTTATTTTAAATTATGAGGCTAATATAAAAAATTAAGCTGGTAAAAAAAAAGAACATTTTCCAATTTCAAAATATAATAGAGCAATTTGTAGCCATTAATATTAAAAATTAAACCAAAGTAAATTTCTTAATTTTGAAAGATATACTTATTAATATTTTTATGATTAAATTATTCAGTGTGGCTGAGTTTTGTTCATCAAAATTGAAACATAACTTTTGTCACAATTTATTGATATAATCCTTATAAATTTAGTTTTTTAATTAATTTGAAAAACCAGTCTCCTATAAAACCTAAACCAAATCAAACCATCAAATTTCTTCCTCGAAAACATATAGATGAAACTTTATTAAAACTGAATTTACTGTACTGACGTAAAAAAAGAAACTAATCAATAATAAAACTAATAATAAATCTTTCTCCAAAATTAAATATATTATCTAAAGGAACATAAAATAATTTGTAAATGTAAACCTTCAATTGTACGGATTTCTTTAACGTTGTTTATTTATTTATTTTGTTATTTATTTGTCCAATATAGGAATATTTACTATTAAAGAAGCTTTCAATTATTACATTTAAGCTTGAATTTTCAAGAAATAAAATTAAAAATCTCTTTTTTTAATTATTCAAATCACAATTTTTAGAAATGTTTGAAAATTCGTTTCAACTAACTGTGCCATTAAATATTCTGTTTTATATAACATTAGAAAGTTGAAGCTGACTTGTAACCCTTTGCCTTGTATCACTTTACTTTTTTATTGTTGTTATATCTTCTATTATTGTATTGATACTGCTGCATTTCTCAAATGATGTCTTAGTTGATTCTTGTGAATAAATAAAGAGCAAATATTAGAAGTCATTACTTAATTATAGTCTTTCAATCACAAACAAAGCAGTCTTTAAATTTCTCCAGTGTTACCACGGAAGAATAATTAACAAGAAACACTCCTATTTAGCAGTGACCGCTATTTATTTAAGGTAACTATTATTCCTCCATTTTAAACCACTAGTCGATAGGCTAATCATGTTATTGAATTAGCATCATTCAAAAATTTTGAATGGGGCTAATTTTACTAAGTCCTTTCAAATTAAACGAAGAACATATTTCCTGAACAAAATATTAAAAGTATTGAAGTATACAGGATACTTCGTAAATATATTTTATAAATAGACATAGAAAAGACTAAGAAATGTATAAATAGACATAGATTAAAATTAACACTGAAATAGAAAGAAAATGTGAGATATTACAGTGAGAAAAAATATTCAAAATGTAGATCATTATATATTTAACGGAAGTTTTTTTTTTTTCTTCTAATGCAGCTGGCATATAAACGGTGATCTTTCGCCATAAGGGCTGCACCGATGTTACTCACTTTGCATTACCCGGGGGCGCGTGTAACTTGATGGTAAGCCACGGACGCGGAGTAACAATGCCCCCGCAGCGCTCTACGATCCTATTAGGACCGGGACCTACAGCTTAAAGTGGATTCCGAATCACTACAACACCCATGGGCAAAGCCGGGATTTGAACCCGATACCTGTGGTACCGAACGCCACAGCGCTAGCAATTCGGCCATCAGGCCCCTGTTTATTTAGCGAAAGTATATGACACAAATAACACGCTAATGAAATTTAAAATATTTGAAACAGGATAGAAAGTGTCAGTTAATTCATAGTATATTCTGCATTAAAAGCTAATATATTTTTCATGTACTAATGCATTCGAAACAGCAATGTACAAATTCAGTTTAAAAAAATATCTTTTAATACTTATCACTGGTTCTCTGAATTAATTAAAAAATGTATAGAAATTATATTAACTTGAGAAACAGAATATTGTGATAGAAATAAAGATTCTATTATGCATAGTTTTGATAAACAAGACTCAATCTTAATAATTTAATAGTAGAAGGTATCAATGAGTCTATTTCCAAAATGGAGAAATTTGCTTTAGTATAATTTTTAATATCAATGACTACAAATTACTTCTACACATTTTTTTTTACTATAAAAATAATTTTAAATCGACAAAATAGTTTCTTAGTAAATTTAATTATTATTACACGATAATTATGCTTCTGATCGATATAATAAAGTCATGATCCTTTTAATTTAGTACCTTGATACAGCTCTGATAACTTCATTTCCATTTATTTACAATTGTTGCAGTCAATTTTTCTTATCGTCGTATCAGTTGTGTATTTTTTACACCTTAAAACATCTTGAAAAGTTTTCAACCAAGTAAAATTTAATAATTTTTTTCTTAAATATTAGCTTTACTGAAAGAACTTTTCAAACTCTATTGTCCTACTGGATTTAGTATAACAGAAAAGTTGAATTTTATTAATGTATAGATAAATGCGATACTACATGCCTTGAGTCAAGTGAACCCAGTATATATATATATACACAGTTCAACATTTCATTATTTATATTTTTTCAGTGATTTTCAGTTTCTTTGCTGCAGTTTATAGGCACTTCGGATATTGTATCTTCGGATCTTTTGTTGTTGTTGTTGTTGTTGCTGTTGTTGTCTGAGAGGTCTGAAAGTGAAAGATTAACATTAGTCTTTCAAGGTTTTTGTATTACGAATACTATGATGATTTTGTTATACAGGTGTATTTTGTTGCCCAAAATGGTTGTTTCTAGTTCACTCCTTGACTATTCTCCATCGGGTTTTTTTTGTTGATGTGTTGCGTTCTTTATATGTATATATATAATAAGATCTACTTTTTTTTTTATAGAAAGTTTTATTTCTTCTTTATTATTTCAAACTATTTTGAATTTGACTAAATATATAATACTCGAAATATCTATCTATATCTTTCTAATTTTTGTGTTGCGAATGCTATGATGGTTTTGTTGTATACTTTGCATGTAGCGGATAAAGGTAGTGGATTTTGCTGCACAAAATGGTTATTTTTAGTTCACTCCTTGTTTATATTCCTTTGGTTTTTTGCGTTGATGTTTTGCGTTCTTTATATGTATATATATATTTATATATATAATAGAAATTACTCTTTTCTTCTAGAAACTAGAAATGTTTATTTCTTCAATACTATTTTAAGTTATTTTTCAATTGACTAAATATATAATACTCAAAATATCTATCGAACATTTTTAAATAATACATTTATAGAACGGTTCGTCTCTGTGTGTATTTTACTAACATTAAATTGGTTATTGGTTATTCTTTTAATTATCATTCCTTCAAATTTGTTTAATAAAATCATATATGGATGAAAAATCATAAAATCATACATCTTTCAATCGAACGTTTTAAATTATATAGCATTCTATCGAACGTGATAAAATCTTATATCATTCTATCAAACGTGATAAAATCTTATATCATTCTATCGAACGTTTTAAATTAAAAATTATCCAAATTTATTGATAAGAAAAATTGGTGAAATAAAAAAAGTAAAAAAAAATTAAACTTTTTATTAAAATGTATTTAGGCAAACTTAAAAGCTTTTAAACAACAGGATGAATTAAATATTTTTCATGAACTAGATTTAAAAAATCTATTTAGACATTTTTCGCGGCTTTCTATTATAAGTTTGGGGTTTCATAAAATAAAAAAAGTTAATGCTCTTTCATGAAACATCGAAATTGAATTTGGAATCGTTTACTTTTTTTTTATTAGTCTTTCATGAGGTTAGCATTATTTTTGTATAAATTCTAAACTGTTAAATATAATTATTATTTTGTTCAGTATTGATTAATAATTGTTATTTTAGTAATTTAACCTAACCATACATTTTTTAACGTAACCTCCTAACCATACATTTTTCATAATTACAAGCAGTTTAATGGTCTGTTAAATAACTATTTAACAGTAAAAAAAATCCGGTTACATAACTTTTATAAGCTATTGTTTCTTTTATTCTCTTCAGAGTTAGAAATCTTCAGAAAATATGCGAACATGCATAAAAAGAAACATATTAAAAGGGAAAAAAACATAACTAAAGAAAAGTAAAAGTAAACGTTATTTTTCTGGAGAATAAGTGGTATGAAAACTTTGGAAGAAGTTTTTAATATGTTGGAAATTAATATTGCGGCTGATTAATGTAAAGGATATTAAAAGAGCTCTAGTTGTTATATCTAATGAACGGCCGTGTAATAATTACATACGGCTTTAAATGCTTCGGCGTCAAAAATCGCTTGGTCTATTGTTATGGAAAATACCCCAGGCGTCATTTGAAAGGCGATTTGCATAAAATAACGATCAAGATTTTGTTTGAACCACTGCGTCGTCTGGAATGACATTGTAATTTCTTTCAGCGACAGAACTTCTTAATTAACACTTTAGGCACAGTTTCATGAGGTTTTACCGCTTCTCCGAAAAGGGAGAGCAGATGAAAAGGGTAGGCGATAAAACCCTTGTTAGTGGAAGGCAGATCGAAGTAAAATTATCTTCTGGCTAAAATTGACATCCTAACCACCCCATTTCTTTGAAAAGCACTTGTTTACGTAGAAAATTATTAATGAGCTACTTCCTCGGTATTGTAGTCCAACTTTGGAAAGGAAGAAAAGATTTTCCGATGTCACAAGCTTTTAGGTCAAACATTCAAATATAAATAACTTGGGGACCATCTTTTTTCTGATTTAATAACTTAAATATTATATCAATATTTTGTATGTTTAGTTTGCGAATTGGTTAGGTATTTAATATCATTAAGTGATAAATAAAAACTTCAAATAAATTGAAAGATATAAATGATAAAATCCTTGTTTGTGGAAGGCCGCAAATGCAATTATCTACCGGGGAAAATTGTTAAGCTGTAGGTCCCGTTCTGTTTAGCCTAAAGTGTGCAAAAGATGACCGTAGAGCGACAAACCAAACCAAACCAATCCGGGGAAAATTGACATCCTAATCCCCCCCTATTTCTTTGGCTACTTTCTCGGTATTGTAGTCCATCTTTTCATCCATTCCAAACCGATTTCGGTCACTTTCAGGCCAATAATTAAACTATTAATAACTTGGGCACAAAATTTTGACACCAAATCTTATCGTGTTTCTTCTGATTTAATAACCTAAATTTGATAACAATATTTTAAGTTATAATATGTTAATTTGCTAATTGTTTAAGTATTACAATATCATTTAGTGATAAATAAAAATTTTCAATTAAATTGAAAGGTGTAAGTGATAAAACCCTTGTTAGTGGAAGGCAGATCGAAATAAAATTAACATCCGGCGAAAATTGTCATCCAAACCACTCATTTCTTTGAAAAAGACTTGTCATTATTACTTGACATTATTAATGAGCTACTTTCTCGGTATTGTTGTCCAACTTTTCTATCTTCCACTCCGATTTTGTTCGCTTTTAGACCAAGCATTAAAATATAAATAACTTGGGGACAAAATTTTGACACCAAATATCTTCCACTCAATTAAATTGATTTTGTTCGCTTTTAGACCAAGCATTAAAATGCAAATAACTTGGGGAAAAAATTTTGACATCAATCGTACCATCTTTTTTCTGATTTAATAACCTAAATTTGATATCAATATTTTGTATGTTTAATTGCGAATTGATTAGGTATTATAATATCATTATTGATAAATAAAAAATTTCAGTTAAATTAAAAGGTGTAAGTGATAAAATGCTTGTTAGTGGAAGGCAGATAGAAATTAAATTATCCTTCGGCAAAAATTGATACGCAAACCTTTGTATTTATTAAAAAAAGTTAGAGTAATCTAAAGTAAATGTTTACAAAAAAATCACTATTAAAAAATCTTGTACATTTCTTAGTATTTTCTGTATATAAACAGGACAAATAATGTTATGTGTATTTTTGTAGTGGTTTTTCTACAAAGGCTTGAATTTATGAAGAAATTAAATGCCACATTTTTCACTTTTTCATTAGCTTAATTTGAGTAACATAAATTTTCATTCATTCTGTAGCATCAGTAAAACAATAAGTCATAAAACAACAGAATATTAATTAATTAGCAATTAAAGTCACTTGAAGTCATCACTTCATAATTAAAGTCACTTGAAGTCCTCACTTCACAATTAAAGTCACTTGAAGTCATCACTTCACAATTAAAGTCACTTCTGCCGAAAAATATTAGCATACAGCTGAAAATATTTTTGAAATTAAAAGATAAAATAACTCATAAATTTTTACATAACAAAAAAAGTGGGTATATTTTTGGAATTATGTTATTATTAATATTCATATTGTTTGGAATTGCAATTAAATTCAAATAAAAATTAAATTCAAAATTAATTACAAAATTAAATTCAAATAAAATATATGTGTTTCCTCAATATAAAGTATATTTTTAAATTATTTATATAAACATATGCATTACTAATGAAATTTGAAAATATATTTTAATATATGAGAAATGCATATAAGAATGATTAAACACATGTATTAATGTATATGAGAGTGATTAAACACATGGATAAAAATTTATATGATGTGTATGGATGATAAATATAAGGATTTATCCAAAATTCTTTCTCCAATCACCACGTAAAGAGCCAAAAGGGTTTTGTGTAAAATGAGAAATGCAGCTTTTATTTATTTTTTCTTGTTTTTAAGAGAAACTCTCTCATCTCTTACATATGGCGTGTAAAGGGCATTGCCAGACAGAAATGAGATTCATTTAACCCACTGACTGCTCAATTTGTGGACTGAAATCGCTTCAAAAATTGTGTAAATTTTTTTTTTTTTTTTTTTTTTTTTTTGCATATTTTAAATCTATATATATTCCTTCAAATATAATCCTTCAAATGCCACAATTTAGTGGACAACTATCGTCATCTGTTGGCCAAAACGTAAATTAAACGTCTAATACTGTATATAATTTATTTCATTGGTTAAACGGGGAAAAAACGGGATGTGCTCCTTAATAAAGGAGCAGATTTTGCTACATTTGAGTTACCCATAGAAATCGAGGGATGCGCAGATTTTGCTACATTTGTGTTAGCCGTGGAAATCGCGGGATAAGCAGTCAGAGGGTTAAAGATTTCATTTTGAGACTATTTATTATGAGTTAATTACATAATAATTATATAATTATATTAATTATTATCTATTATACTATTTATTTTATTATTATATAACGTAATAGCCACATTAATTAACATTATGGCCACCATATTAATTATATAATAATTATTAAAATTACATATGATTCAGTTATAGAGGTTATGTCTTTATATTGAGTCGAAATAAAAAACTGAAGTAATGAGGTGCAGTTTAATGTGCAGATTTCATTAGATAATTATAGTTCCAGTTAGAATTTTAAAAATCTGCTATCGAGAAATTCTTTTGACCGAAAATGAGCATTACACTACAATTGAAATAAACTTCACTTGAATAAATAAATGCACTTCAATGCTAATTAGCAGAATATCAAGGAAAATCTTTTTTAAATACTGAAAATCAACTGAATATAAAATAAAACATTTCTTTTTATTGTACTAAAATTCTAGGAAGAATTAGTTATTTTTAAATAAAAATTCATTTATTTTATTGACTTAATTAAAATTAATTATTTTTTATTTAATTAATTAATCTTATTTTTAAAAAATATTCACAATCAATCATTCAAATATATGTATATATATATAACCTCATGTTTTATTTACAATTCGTGTGTAAATGAATGAATTTCTAAAAAAATTGTTAAAATAATGTATTTGTCAATGAATTCTTTTTGATAAATTAAAAATTTACAATATATCATGAAAGAAACTTATAAAAATTCCTTACTTTAATATTATTCATTACTTTTCATCATAGAAAACTGAAGTTATACATTTCTTTCCCTGAAAAAAAATCCATTTATTTAATTTATGAGCATAAAATAAATTTTGAATTTAAATAATAATATTTCTTTTTAAATACGATCCCATTTATAAAAAGTAACAGTCCTGAAGAAAGAAAGAAAAAAAATTGAATTTTTGTGTAAATGACTGATAATTATACAAAATACGACAGTATTTTGTTTTATATGATTGATGTATAAATATCAATTATTGCCTAAATTGTTTGTCAATGAAATTTAATTTGTTTTGAATATTTTAAAGTATCTATTGATGAAAATTGGGGAATAAAACTGCAATTCATTTATTTTTACCTGTTTTGGAATTTTAATTAATTTTAGAAATAAAATTGAATGACTTTAATTTATTTTTAATTAAAAATTTATTGGTTTCGATGTTTTTAATAATATCCACTTTATATTTACATATATCCCTTTTTACTTTACGGTGTTTTTTAATAACTTTCTTGCTTTTAAATACAATGTATAAATAGTTTTATTTCTTTTTTCAACATCTCTTCTTTACGAAAAATAGGGTCTCATCAAAACCAGCAGAAAACTTTGAAAACAATGCAAATTTCAAGTTATGTGATAGGTTGCGCCATCTACTGAAAGAACTGTAAACTATCTGCCAATTTTGAAAAATTTCTTTAAGTTATTTCAAATTATTGATAAAAAATTTTTAAATGAAGAAAATAAATACTTTTTAATGAATATAGAATTTTTTTATTATAAAATGAACGTAAAGTGTTCATAATTATTAGCCAAAATGGTGTACTGGACAGTTAACAAGGAATACAATAAAATAATCGTTGATAAAAATGCGAATAAAATACTTTTAATGAATTTAGAAGCTATTCAGTTAATATAAAGGTTAAATAATAAAACATAGTAAGAGTTCATAAATTTATACATATAAATTCTTATAAAAAATATCTGCTCACAATTATTGAATAGTAATTTTTTTTTAAACTTTCGTTCATGAAACATAATACAGATAGATTATGATGATTTAATTACTATTAAATGCTCGACTCACAACAACGTATGCTGTTAGCAAGCAAAAGAACTCAGGTTCAAATCCGCTGGTGGTGTTCGTTGCAGTCGCTACTTTCAGAAACGAGAAGTTTCGATGGCGATTTAGACAACATGTGTAAAACTCTTGCTTTGATAGTCGGGCTGCCTGGTATGAGATTCCGAGGTTTTTTTCCCCCTACGTCACCAAATGCAGGGCAGTTACCCCTAAAAGTACTCCCGGAAGACATATATATATGTGTGTCTTCCAGGATATATATATAAGTGGAACACAGTGATGTTCAACAAGACAAAAAATGTTGATAAGGTATTTAAAACAGTAAAATATAGTTTTTTTTTTTTTTATTTTTCAAATAAGAAAAACCATTATGATAGATTACTTTTGTGGTATTTTTGTGACTCTCAAAACATAAAAATACATGACTTATGGACGGTTCTTTTAGAGCGTATCTAATCTTCTCCAGTATTTGAGAACTGTATAAAAATGTTTTGTTAGTCTATAAAAGATGTACTTTTTTTAAATATAAATCCATTCAAAATGTAACCTTTTACACAACTTTGATTTTGAGCATTTTTTGTCCATATACTGGGAAACCTAAAAAATTATTGGAATTATTTAATAAAGAAGATTGAAGCAAATCAACAATTGAAAAAAAAATTATTTATTTCACTACATTATCACCTAGTTAAAGTTTATTTAAGAAAAGTTATGGAAGTACAAAATATCAAGCATTAGGTATTTTATGTGAAAAATCCTTTAATATTTGTCGAAATTTTTTTGTGTTTATTTACTCTATAGAATTTTATTCTATAGAAAAAAAGTAACCAAGTTTTATTAAAGACGGTATAAAAATAATAAATTCGTTATAAAATATATTATATTTTAATATAATACTTTATAAATAAAGCATATTATAAAATTCAGGTATATTTTCATACAATAAATAATCTTTACTAGATTTTTCATAATCATTAAAAGTGATCATTTCACCCATTTCAGCTTTGATCGAATTTCTTTATTTAAATCATAAAATTCAAATACAATCATCAACATGTATTTCTAAATTATATCTAGGTCACCTGTAGAATTGTTATAATAATGATATAATTAACTTGTTAACTTCTGAATTGTTAAGGATGTAATTAATTTGTTAACTTGTGAATTGTTGTAGCAGTGATGTACCTAACTCGTTAATTGTTATAATGATTTGCGTAACCTTTTGTGAAACAAGTATTTTTCCATATATTCCATATAATTTTTCCAAGTATTGCATCCATATATATATATATATATAGGAAAAAAATAAATTACTAAATTTATCATAAATTAATATCATTTTCTAAATTTTATTTCATATTTTTATTGTAATAAAAAAACAGATATTTAACTTTGTATGACGAATCACATTACGTTTTGGTCATTTCATAACCTAATGAGTTAAAAATTTTTTTTTAAACAATTAAAATTAATTGTTTAAACAATTTGAAAGCATTAATTTCATGATGTTGTATTTTCCAGTTTGTGCAATAACAATTCAAAATTGTTTAAAATTTTTTACTTCATTCATTAGGCTTTAAATGTTCAAATTTCTCATTCTTCATACAAAATTAAACACCTGGTTTTTTAAATATTGATATTTTGGTTAAAAAACCAGGTGTTTGCTAAAATAATTTTGTATGAAGAATGAGATTACCTTTTGAACATTTCAAAGCCTAATGAATGAAATAAAAAAATTTTAAACAATTAAAATGAATTGTTATTGCAGGTAACAAACTGGAAAATACAACAAATACAACATCATGGAAGGATTAAACAATGCTTAGGCTTCAAAGTAGAAGGAAAACGAATTTAATCCTTCATGTTGTGATAGAAGCTTAAAACTAATAACCTCCTTAATAAAATCTAGTTAATAATAGAAACGTCAGTATAATGCTTCCACATTGACCTTAAGGAAGCAGACCGAAGAAACGCTTCTGAGAATATAAAGTATTCACGGTTCTTTAACTAAAGCATTGAAGCAAAAACTACTAATGATGATTGCGAATTAAATGAACGAGAGAAAAATATTCATTCCCCAGCGATTTTAAGGAAGAATAACAAACAATTTTTCTTTTATTTTGCATATGAAACATTAAGTAGAAATTAGGGAGTTGGAATATGTAAACTAAAGTAACTATTAATTTACTAATTTTTCTTTAGCTTTAAAAATCTTTTTCCTATTAAAAAAAGAATATAATAATATTTAATAATTTCAACGAGTATTTTTAATTTTTTTTTTTTTTTTTTTTTTTTTTTTTTTTGTAATATAACTGCAATCGTTCTTTTTCGTCATTATTAATATGGACAGATTGATCGCGAATTAAATGAACGAGAGAAAAATACTCATTCCTTAGCGATTTTCAGGACAAAATAGCAATAATTTCTCCTTTATTTTGCATATGAAATGCTTAAGTAGAAATTAGTGAATCGGAATATATAAAATAAAATAACTATTACTTTATTTATTTTTCTTCCACTTTAAAAATCTTTTTCCTATTAAAATGAATAAAATGATATTTAATAATTTCAATGAGGTTTCTTTTTAAATTTTTTGGTGGTAAAGCTAAAATATAACTGCAATCGTGATCTTTTGCCATTACTAATATGGATAGTAACTCACCTATTCTGAATAGGTGAGTTCAATGATTACGAATTAAATGAACGACAGAAAAATACTCATTCCTTAGCGATTTCAATGATGAATCATGATTCAATGTTCAATGATTCAATCAGGGTATCGTGATATTCAATCCTGTATCAATGTTTGAAGTCTGCATGATTCAATCATTTAATGTTCAATGATTCAATCAGGTGTATCGTGATATTCAATCCTGTATCAATGTTTGAAGTCTGCATGATTCAATCATTTAATGTTCAATGATTCAATCAAAATCATGATTAGATGATGAATCATGATTCAATGTTCAATGATTCAATCAGAATATCATGAGTTCAATGATTGCGAATTAAATGAACGAGAGAAAAATACCCCCACGATTTTTAATAAAAATAACAAATAATTTTTTATTTATTTTGCACATGAAATGCGTAAGTAGAAAGTAATGAGTCGGAGTATATAAACTAAAATAACTGTTACTTTACTTATTTTTCTTCCGCTTTAAAAATCTTTTTCCTATTAAAAAAAATATAATAATATTTAATAATTTCCACGTTTTTTAAAAAATTTTTTTTTTCTGGTAATGCTAAAATATAACTGCAATCGTTGTCTTTCGCCATTATTAATATGGACAGTAACTCACCTATTCTGAAATATAGTGTGAAGGCTTACATGAAATAAATATCTATGATTTGTATCTGAACCTGCATTTTGGATGTATAATTTAAGAGTAGGGCACAGCCAAGTGACTAGGTTAACGCTAGAGTTGGCATCCCATTTATTAAACTTCCACACACCACATTAAATGTTGACTCCTACCTATCAGCAGCTAGCATTAATAACAATTCACATCGTTACACATACAAAATGGCCTTGCATAGATCAGATTGAACCTGTGAATTTTCCACTCATAATTTATGAATGGAAAATTATGAACGTAAATTTTATAACCCACAAAAATTAAAATGCAGAATATTTTTCCAAATCTTCAAATAAGAAAAATTATATTAAACAAATAATTTCCGGATTTATTTCACTTCTTCCTACACTTTGAATAAAAGAAATACAATTAAATCTTTCTTTTTATTCAAAAATAGTAAATATGTCATGGTAAATCTTGGTTAGCAAGATAGGTGATGTAAAAAAATCATATATGCTATTGTAACATTTTAATATGTTCCAGTCAATGAAGTAAATAAACAGTAGCGAATTCTGATCAATTCGACCTGGAAATTAAAAATTTCTAACAATAATATCTTGTGACGTATCAGAATTAAATCTTTCTTTTTATTCAAAAGCAGGAAATATGTCTTGGTAAATCTTGGTTAAAAAGATAGATGATGTAAAAAAATTATATATGCCATTAAAACTGATTTTAATTTGTCCCAGTCAATGGAGTAAATAAACAATAGCTGATTCAGATCCATCAACCTGGAAATAAAAATTTCGAACTGCTCAAATCAAAAACTTCTAGCAATAATACCTTGTGACGTATCAGTTGAGCTAAAACTTTCAAGGTAAAAGCATTTTGCTCATCTTTTTTATGTCTTTCCCCATTTGGACTATTAGAGTAGCTTCAGGGGAAAGATGGTTGTGGAGGAGGCAGCTATTAGGAGGGGAAACTGGTTTTTTCTTTATTTTTTATTCCCCCAAGTGATAAATGAAAAAAAAAATCAGTTGTAGAATCAGAGTGGTCAAATAAAAAGTTTTAGATTTTATAGAAGTATAAAATGCAGTATAGCAGGATGACATGACATAACGAAATTGAATGCTACAAGAAACTTAAAACTCTGTTCATAATTTAATGAAATTCTAGAATAACTGATTTGAAGACTGATTTAAGAATTATTATAGTTATAAACATGATTATATTTAGCAAAAGAACTAGATAAAATTAGCAAGAATATTATAAGAATAATCATATTCAACAATAGAACTACATAGGATTAGCAAAAACTATTATAAGAATAATCATATTCGGCAATATAACTAGATATGATTAGCAAGAACCATTATAAGAATAGTCATATTCAGCAATAAAACTAGATAGTATTAGCAAGAACCATTATAAGAACAGTCAATATTCAATATTAGTATAGCAAAAGAACTTAAGTTATTTATATTTTGTTCTATTTTATTTAATATTTATTCATATTATCAAAAAAGAAACAAGAAAGAAAATTTGGTTAGCTAGTAATAATAAATCATTTGTTAAAGTTGTATTTACTCTCACAAATATACTCAATCATAAAAGCTTAATCACATTCAACGAATAATATAAGTAATTTTTAAAATCACTCACTAACTCAATCAGTTCACTCATATTTCGTAATTATTAAATCTACTAAAATGTAAAAACGAAATGGAGCGTCATATTAATCTCATTCTTTCAGTGAAAAGTCTAGACAATGTTTTCAACT
Organism: Caerostris darwini; assembly: GCA_021605075.1. Lineage (NCBI taxonomy): Eukaryota > Metazoa > Arthropoda > Arachnida > Araneae > Araneidae > Caerostris > Caerostris darwini. The sequence continues at coordinate 30,448 of BPLQ01002347.1, read as the reverse complement.
GGAAATCAGCCAAAAAAGTCGACTAATATTAAGATAAATTGACATTGTTGATAAAGACATGAAACCCTTTAACACCAAATGTATTGACCTATTGCTAGAAATAGGATAATATGAGGCAGCTTATTGTAAAAGGCGAAACTCAAGCTGAGTTAAGCAGGATATGAATAAAAAGGACTACGTGTTTAAATTTGGTACATTTTTTTAAACTTAGTATTATTTATTCATATTATTCACATATTTAAATAAAAATAGATTTTATGTAATTAAACCAAATCATGAGAACTGATTTGTAGCGATTTTCTTTCTGTTTATTGTAATTGGTGAGGAAGATACATAAACGACTCTATCCTGGCTTTTTTTCAGCATTTAGATAATTATTTTTTATCTTAATGAGTACTCATTTCCATAACGATACAAAGCTCTTAACTAGTAATTCGGAAAGAAACGCATACTTATGTTATACAGAAATAAATCACTAAATGTTTTTTTTTTTTTAAATAGGAAAAGAAAAAGAGAAATTATGAATATAAATATACAAAAATTTTGCAAAATCAGTAATTTTTAATTATGCTAACAAAAATAATACATTGAAACTAAAACTATTTTTTACTAATTTTATATTTAATCACTAAAAATAGCTGTGGATAGAATCAGGCAGTTTCGATGTTGATAATAAACTTTTAAAATGTAGCATGAAAGTTATCTTTTTACAGTTATTACTGATGATAGTTAGATTTTTTAGCCCTATGAATATTATGAGTAAAGAGCGTTACACTACGAAAACACATGAATAGCAATTTTATAAATCGTATCCCTACTAAAATGCGTAGCTATATTTTCCTTCAAAGAAGTCACTAAATTATCTAAAAGTCTTTCGGAAATCGAAGGATAGCTCAACATTTGGATCTGAGCGATGCTGTCAGGAATGGTTGAATCACGGTAAAACATCGGTGGACCTAGAGAGACGAATGAATGTGAGGAAAGAGTGGCCATCAGAGTGATCGTCAATGTCACAATTAGCGATCATTAGAGTCACATTACCTGATTTGTCATTATCAACCATTCAACTTGTAAGTGGGATATCAATAAACTCAAAGTCCAATGATAGGCGATTCAGTGATATAAGCACCTTATTACGAGGAATATTACTCAACTGGGTACACCGACACACGCGTTTCGATTGGTGTCAGATTCAACCTGGAATCTTACTGATTGGAGTAGAACTATATTTCCTGTTTCGAAACAAATCTCTATGTCATCGAAAACTGTACTGAAGACGTACATGACAGAGGTGGGATACTAACCTGACTTTCGCCTGCTACACAGTCAAGTTATAATATGAGTGTAATTTTATTTAGGAGCCGGAATCATTAGGTTGTCATTCTTGACATCTTTGCAGTACGGTAATAAGTCGACGATATTCTACACCTCGTTGTATTATTCTTTCTTTCACAGCACTCAGGGCTTACAATTCAACATGATAATGCCCTTCAGCTTACAAAGATCATTTTATTGATTGTTTTTAATCACTTTCTGGCAGATAGATTGCAGATCTTACCACAACAGGGGTCTGATGAACAGGTTCCACCGAACGCCTCGGTATCTTACCAATCCACTAGGCAAGAAATTTTGAGTAAAAACTTTCTTCAACTCTACGATTCAAGACTATGTCCAAAAAAAACTTGCATGCAAGTTATAATTAAGCACACACCTTATTGATGTATCTATGCAGTTGTATCTTCTAAATAAATTATTCAATTCAACTGAAAGTTTAATCATTTCTTTTTCTATATTATCTGAATGCCTGCGTTTAGAAAACACTTTTGGGTGCATCTTTTTTCTTCTTTGATATAGAACATATTGTTGTTGTTTCTTATCCCACATGGTCGACAGCAAAATCTAGACCAAGTCCATAAACTCGTGTCTTAAAACGACAAGTCATCATAAAGGGTAAAAAATGTAACTTCTTTTTGTCTTGGACCTTGCGGCACAAAGACATGGGGCACCAAAAGGGAGAAGTCTGACTTTACCCCATCCGGTCATATCTCTGGCACTGGGTACCCATTTTAGTCACCTTTTACGACATGCATGGGATACAGTGGGACTATTCTATCCTGGGTCCACACTGAAATAGAACATGTAAAGCTTAAATAATACTAAATATTAAGGAATCAATTTAAATAGTTGTCAAAAGGATTAGCCAATATGCAAAAGTTAAAAACAAAAATCATCCTTGACAGAATTGTCGAATAGAAAACAAAAAACTTTACAAAGTATTGACTATTCTGTTACTTTTCATCTAATACTAATTTAATAATGAAGACATGGGTACAAATTCTAAAATTGCGGTAAATTTATTTGAATTGATTTATATGTTTATTATTTTTAACGCAAAATACTCCTTTATTTTATTAAAAATATACTTCCATATTAATTTATTACTTTTAAATCGACGCATGTTTTATACATACCCATCTTTTTCTTATTTTTTTAATTTTATAGAAAAACACAAAAGGCTATGTAACGTCTCGGCCTATATTAAACCTATGTTATAACAGCTTCAAAAAGAAAGTCACTTTCAGGTTCATGAGAACACTTTAATTTTTATTTACAAGCATATTGAGAACACTTTAATTTTTATTTGCAAGCGTCTATATATATGTACAAATAATGAATTCTGGGTTGTTATAGAAAGAAATGTAAAAATAAAATTTTGTCACAAGTACAATTCCCTCCAAGATCGGAGATTTTCAGAGTTCTCGAGTAAACGTCGAATCTAATTGCCTGGTCTGCGGCAAACCTTAATTATCCCATGGCGGGAAAAATGAAACCACAAGGGGTTCATTTTGAAAAACAGGCAGAATCTCCGTCCTATTCAGTCACTTCAGAGTAAAAAGAAAAACAACTCTTCTGCTCCACTCTCTTCCTCACCAAAAACCTCCTTTTAAGAGAATCCGTCAAGAGGGGGGTGGGTCAGCTTCCCTCACTTCTTATTGGAGTAGACTTTTCTCAGCTCGTGGTAGATCCCCAATCACTATGGAACAACTCGTGGTATAGTTCATATTCAATCTGTAGTTGTTTCGATCTGTGGCACGGAAATTCGCTTATTTCCTGAGTCTCATAATACATGACACCTAATATCTGCTATCAGATTTGAGTGACAGGTTATTCTCATTAGTCCACAACATTAATTGCTTGTAATATAACTACCCACAATACTGCTTGCATGCTGCCAAATTTTAATAATGGGTTGTTATAATATACTTGTCAAATTATATACATTCCTTTCTTCTGATAATTAAATGCCAAAACTCTTCCTTGAGAAAAAAATTTACAGCTGCAATCAAAATTGAATTTTGAATGAAATAAAGAAGAAAATACAACACTATACTAATACTTTCAATATTTCTTAAAATCCTGTTTAGAATATTTTATAAAAGAAAGCATATTCTTTTTGTTTATTCTTTAATATAGCCGTATTTTATTTAATTTTCTATAAAAAGATCTGATTCTCGGGGAAAAAGTATTAATATTTTTTTTTTTCTTAAGTCTAAAAAATTATTTAACACACCAAATAAAGATACAACTAAATGCCAGTTAAATATTTCCTAATGTTTAACTTATTTTTTTATATATTAGCAAACACTTTAAATATAAAAAATTAAATATCAAAGAAAAAATGTTTTAGAATTAATTCCAACATTTGACACCAATTTTTAAACCCTAAAAGCATCTATTATCTGCTCAAAATTGCATTGAAGAATAGAAACATTAAAAAAGCTCTGTATTCGTAAAAATTTACATTTCAATCTTTCACCTAAACTCATTTCATATTCAAAAAATAAAAGCATTGTTCATTTTCATTTTGCCGATATTGCTTGAATCCATTATGAAGTTTTTAGTTAAACTTTTAAATATTATTAAACTTTTCCATTCTGTCTCACAAAAAAATAATGGAAGATTGAATAAATTTCCACCATTTTTCATTTCAAAACAGAATTCCTAATTCAATACGACCGTTTCGAATTTAATTTTACTTTATTCAATTATGTTATAAGGAAAACATTTATTTTTTTCTACAAAAGCTTATGTTCTCTCAGCTGTATCTTAGTTTAAAGAAAACTTTTTACACGTCTTCCTTTAATTACAAAAAAAAATTCCACATAATGTTTTCTTTGTGTGAACACCTACCTGATATTCAATTAAATATTACTTTACATGTGACGTTTCTTTTTTATTTTTTTAATTAGATATAAATTAGATTAATATTTTCAGCGTTTCTCAAAAAAAAAAAAAAATCGCCAAAAATATTGAAATGTATTTTTTTGGAGTATAAAATGAATTTCATCTTTAGAAGACTATATTAACAATTTTTAACTGATATATCAAAAAAATAGATACGTTTAATTTATTCAACATCATATTGCGAAATTTAAAATAAAGATTAAACAGTAAAATTATATAATACAATATTAATATAATTAAATATAATATTAATAATAAATAAGAATATAATTAATAATTAAAAAATAAATAAAGATTCTAGAAAATATTGTTTTATTATCTAATTATAATTATAAAACTTATTAAAATAATAATTATATTATATCACAGAATGTATAAATATTTCTTTGTTTTTGCAAATTTAAGATTTCATATTTGAAACTTTATTCTGCTTTTATTCTTCGTACATATTTTATATGTTGACTTAATTAAATACAAATATTTTCTATTTTAATTAATGTTAGTCTAACAAGGAATTTATTTTATAGCAAGCACATCATTTTGCTAATAAATTGAAAATTTCATTTTTACTCTTTATTAAGCATTACAAAATACATTTTTTTACAAGTTTACCTTATTATTTATTCCTATTGTACATTATATTTTTTACTCGTTAGAAAATATTCCGAGGTTTTAATAATTAAAGATAAATTAAAAGATCTAGTCGCTTTATAAATATATTTGCACAACTGGCAACGTGCACCGCTGATGAGCATTAGGGCTGAAATTCAATCCGCTAACGGCTTTGTTGTAGACACTGTTTCAAAAAACGAGGAGACTCTATGGTGTTTGGAATATTCAGCATCTTGCCCCGTTAGTAGGATTACATCTACCGAAGGATTACCACACCGAATCACTGTGCCTAGAGCTGAGTTGCCCCTTTCCAGTTTGGGAATGATGTAGGTGAGAAGTCTGATTGGGCTCTGAGACTTTCTACGGTCATATGAGACCGGGATCTACGGCTTAAAATGGATTCCGAACCATTACAAGCATCAATAGCTCCGCCGCGATTCGAACACGAAACCTATGGTACCGAGAGCCAGAGCGCTAGCCATTCGGCCATCAGGCACCTACTTTAGACGGACTACCTGGTGGAAGTTTTCAGGGTTTTCTCCCATACGATACACAAATGTCTGTAGTTCTGCCTAAAAGTCCTCCCTTCTTCTTCAGCGACACTGAGCCAAGTAAGACTTCTACCTACGGGTGCTCCATCCCAGCAGAACCTGCCCCAATCCCTCCATCCATAAGTAGACTATTCATTGGATGTCCATCCCGTACTGCAGGACATTGGGGATTAGACATAACAACATAAATATAGTTTAATGTAAAATAAATATTTATATCAAAATCTGTTTTGTTAATTATTTATGTTTCAAATACCTTATGAATAAAAGTGTTTGTAGAATTGAAACCACGGTCATCAAATAAACCTTTCAACTCAACCTCAAATTTCTAGGAATAATCACGTTCTGCTTGATATTTAGAAAGTGAATAATTTTCATAAAATTCCTGTCAATAATGCATTATAATCATTAATTAAATAACATTTAAAGAAAAATTTATATTGTTTCTAATTATTCGAAATACTAAATATAGTGTTTCATTGAAGGACTATCGAACATAAATAATTTCTATCTTTATTTTTCACCTTAGCAAATCCGAGATGCTGATGAGAGGCGTAAAAAGTTGGAGCAACAGAAATTGGCGGCGACAACAGAACTTCAGGCCAAACAAGAAGAAATCAAAACAATATCCAATGAAACAGAAAGGCAGAAAGCGATGGAAAACATCCAAAATTTAGAGGTAATTTTACTTATTTAAATAGATAAAAATGCTTTTACAACTTTTTTCTATTCTGTAAATTAAATGTTACATTAAATTTAAACATAATTAGACATGCAGTTATAAAAATGCAAAATGTTGAACGAGATGAAACATTTATAAGTAGAATAATTGAAGTAAAATAATATTGAAGTCGAAAATTTCAATTGAAAAAAATTAATAAACCAACAACTGATAAAATAGGCAACATTTATGACTGAATAAATATTATTTTATTACCAATGGCTCGGCAAAATGTTACATCAATATACATAAATGTAACAATAGAACTATCAAGAACTAAGAACAAAAAGAAGACCAGAGTCCTTGCTTTATGAGCGATCTTGCTTCCCAATATCTCGACTCCTCTGTAGATCCACGAAGAGCCACGCAACGGAGCAGATGGTCCCTGCCCATTACTTCCCCAGAGTCACAAAGTGGGCAAATAGGATCGGTTGAAATGTCTATGGGGTGCAGATGGGCTGCAGGGCAATTGTGTTCCGTAGACAGGCGAAAAGCCGCCACTGCTTTGTGTCTTGGTTTATTGGGAATAAGAGAAGGGCTTACCTTCCTCCAATATTTTAGGGATGCACGAGTCTGAAGATCCCGCAAGAAATTAAATGTAAATAAATATTTTAAAAACAGTTTAAGACTCCAATAAGGAATGGCTGTATTAGGATTGTAGTAAGCTGGCACCTCTTCTTGCAAGGAAGTCCACTTAATCATTGCCCCAAGGACCACAATGGGCAGGCAATCACTGAAGAAATATTGGAGAACGGTAATAAAAATATTTAAATAAAAATAGCACGCAACTTGATTGAAGCGTATAAAATACATTAAATAAAAAGGCACACTCAGGAAATAACACATAAAAATGTATAGCAAACATTTTTACAAAGCTTTGAGTATAGAATTACATCTTTTATATAATGCAGTACGTAATCCCAGCATCAAAGCTTCACTAGCAATGAATATTAACATGTAACCATATGGTCCATGGTTCCTCCACACAAAAAATCAATTTCATTTTTTATATTCTCAAATTAAAAATAAACGTATGTAGCATTGTGGGTCATGTAACTGGATTGTAGTTGGGTGTGGTTGGGTTGAAACTTGAGACACAGGTTTGAGAACTCACTCAGATATTTTTTTTCCTGCAAATTTGATAACATGAAAGCATATTTAATAATAATTTTAAAAAATTCAGTTTATCTATTGGTACACTTTCGTGCTGCGTCTTAAAAAATGGATTTATAGCACCGCATTTAATGTGAAAATTAAAATGAGACATAATAAATTTTGTAATATTTCAGGAAAAATGGACTGATAAGGTCAGTTCGTTCTAATTTATAAATCAGTTACTATTAAATATCAGTTACTAATAAATATCCAACTGCTAAGGCTTTGGACAATAGTAATGCGTGTAAGATACAACAAGTCAAAGGTTCGAATTAAACAGTGGAGCAACTTTCGGAAATATGAGTTTCTGCAGCAATTATGACAGTGTGTTTTAACGTCTTTCATCGGTAATAGGACACCAGGTGGGAATTTTCACTCATACAACACGCAAATCACCGTTAAAAGTCTTCTCAAGGGGCAATAATTTTTACGTTCTGACTGTTAGAAAATGTACGTGGTTAATAAAAACCAAAATTGCTTGTAAAATATCAAGAAATGAGTAAATATTCAAAGGAACTCCAGAAAAGTCAATTTAATAAACGAAAAATAAAAGATAATAACAGAAATAAAGCACACATTGGGCTTGAAAAAAAAGGAAATTAAACAGTTACAAAAAAAATATTGTTTTACAATGAGTTAATTGTATTAAAAATAAACTTGCAATAAAAAGTTTTCTTCTATTTTCATTAACTAAATTAAAATCTAAAATTAATAAATAAATTTACAATATTTTTGCATAAATATGGTTTTTGTTTGGCTGCTTTGTAATTTCAATAGTTCAATAAATATCCAGTAATTAGTCAGCTTATCCTGAACTCCGGTGAATGTAAAAATGAAAAAAAATATGTACAAATTTAAAATAAACTGAATCTGTTCCTAAATTAGCTGTAAATGTCATATTGAAACAAGTCACGCAAAAGTACATAATTACACGTAATTGCACGTGAAAATTACACGTAAAAAGAATCATATGTCATATTCAACATTTTGTAAACAATTTTTCTTTAAAAGGTAAAACTCTAAGAAATTAACTAAAAATCAGATCTGTTTAAATACATTTATTAATAATTTTTCTTCATATCACTCATTTCAGATTAGTAATACAGTCTTTAATTGTATTTAGAAGATTTGTTTTACTTTAGTACTTCATTTTTAAATAGCTATACCGGGAGTTCAAATATTATTACTTAACAGCATAATTTACTTTAGTTTTAATGACATCTTGAAAATTTGAGAAATAAATTATCGTTTTGATAAACGTGCAATTTTTTTTATCTATTTCAGAAATCAAACTTAAAGCTAGTGATTTTATTTCTTGGTATTTTTTAATTATTTCTTTTTTATAAAAGATTTGTAAACAAATTTTAACCAGTCAGTGATTATCCGATACTGAATAGAAGTATATATTTTTCAACCATTTTCTTTTATTGTCAAAATAAACAAACACAGTTTTGTGTTTATTTACGTGTGTGTTACGTTAGAGTTTTGTGTTGTTATTTTGGTTACAACAGTTTTATAAACAAATTTTAACCAGCCAATGATTATCCGATACTGAATATCACTATATATTTTTCAGCCCTTTTCTTTTATTGTCTAATTTAAATCTTCTGATTTTTGAATAGCTTCTTCTTTTTGCACTTAATAAAAGAAATTAAATATTTTAAATGTACATATATTGAGAAACAAATGCTTACTATTGAATACAAAATGCTCACATATATATTGTATGGCTTTCCTTTCTTCAATAGTATATGATCATTGAATGCTGAAAATTCTACCAGTAACTTCTGAACAAACATTTTTAAATCATTTAAATTTTAACTGACGAAATATTTAATTATTTTAGTTTAATTCTTTAAGATTTTGTAACACGTGTGTTCAAATAATCTCTGAATCATAAAATCAAAAAATTCATATAAATCAAAATATCATACACTCAAAGACTTTCATTTTCATCTTATGCCAAACATATTACGAAATATTTGAATTGTAAAAGATATCTTGAATTGTAATTCTTTTTAATTGTAATTCTTGAATTCGTTGTCGTCGTCTTCTGTAATATTTGAATTGTAATTCTTTAAGATTTTGTAACACATGTGTTCAAATAATCTCTGAATCATAAAATCAAAAAATTCATATAAATCAAAATATCAAACACTCAAAGAATTTCATTTTCATCTTATGCCAAACATATTACGAAATATTTGAATTGCAAAAGATATCTTGAATTGTAATTCTTTTTAAATGTTATTCTTGAATTCGTTGTCGTCTTCTTCTGTAATATTTGAATTGTAATTCTTTAAGATTTTGTAGCACATGTGTTCAAATAATCTCTGAATCGCAAAATCAAAAAAATTCATATAATTTTAATATCAAATACTCAAAGTCTTTTATTTCCATCTTATGACAAACTTTAACATTGCGAAATATTTGATTTGTAAAACATATCTAGTATATCGACAATCCTGTTTTAAATCGGACCCTTAATCCAGAAACTTATGATCCATAAACGAAATTTATAGATATAATTCTCTTGATCATGAATACGAAATCGGAGAAATATCCTTTCCTGTCGCTGATAAGAACTGATAAATTATAGATACCAGACACCCAAATCTCATTTAACTTTGCATTGAATGTCTTCCCCCATTGTTATAGACTTTGCAAAAGAATGCCAAAGTTTGAAGTAAAAAACGATAAAATCGAACAATAGTTGTCTGAATGTGGATGGTGCAGATGTCCTTTAAGAATTCCTGAGTTCAGAAAATTAACAAGAATATTTTATCTAATTAATTGTTCTATACGTCAAAAATGAAGATTAATTAAAAGTTTTAATATTATTGTTGTTGGGGATAGCTTCTAATTAAAGTTTGAAATAAAGAAATGCTTAAACATAGGATTTTTAGATTTAATAACTTGTTTATATACATAATTTTTTTTTCATCTAACTGAATTTTATTTTATACGATTTTCTTATTTTCAAATCAAATGCAATCTTTCATAATTGAAGCCTTTTTAAAAAAAAATTTAAAATTGTTATTTTTTCTTACAATATTTTAGATTTGTTTTGTATTTTTTTTTATCTTCTGTTTTACTGAGCGATTTCTTTTCTTGCGATTTAAAATTGTTGAGTTTAAACACTTATATTCTGACCACTATGCCATAAAAACGAATCAAATTGTTAATTACATTATTTTATTGATAATTTTTATTACAATTATATTAATTTAGAAAACTATTTTAGAATCTTTCATAAGATTCATAAATTTTTCACAAGTTCAATTTTTTAATTTAAATTCATTTTTGAAGTTCTTTACGAATAAAAATAAACTTATATACAATATTTACAATATTTTAAATTTGTTTTGTATTTTTTTTTAATCTTTTGTTTTATTGAGACTTTTTCTTGCGATTTAAATTTGTTGAGTTTAAACACTTAAATTCTCATCACGATGCCATAAAAACGAATCATTATTTTAATTACTTTACTTTATTGATAATTTTTATTACAATTATATTAATTTAGAAAACTATTTTAGAATTTTTCCTAACATCACTTTCAACTTTCAAATTTTTAATCAATTCAAGTTTTTCTTTCGTAGTATTCAAATCTTTCAAGTTTTTACAAATAAAAATAAACTCATAGTTTGATAACATATCTAGTAAATTTGAATTTATAAATTAAAATAATGCTCAATTTATACACCACTACATTCACGTTTATTATATATTTATTTACTTTTACCCCTAGAACCAAGACAATAAAGATATTTGACAATAAAAATTTTGAGCATTAAAAACCTTTATTCAAAAGACAATTGAAAGTGTCTTAAAACTAGATGTACAAACATATATTTAAAAACTGTGTTATTACTCATTTATGCTATATATGTTACATATGTTTAAATATGTTATTTAAACCTAATATTATACCATATATTATAATAATAGGTTTAAATATGTTATTTAAATCTATGATATTTATGTTACATGTGTTTAAATTTAGATATAAGTTGTCAAAATATTGCTAGTATTTAGACACTTTTTGAAAATCATTTTTATGATGCCATTCAAAGTAAGTAATTATCTGAAAGAAATGATTTTTTTTTTGTTTTCTATTTCAGTCGGAAATCCGAGAGTTGGGCAAAAAATGTGATTTAGAAAGCGTCCTGAGGGAAGAGCTAAGTTTGGAAATTCAGACCTTACAAAGGAGTCAGTCGAAAAGCTCATGGAATGTTCAGTCAGTCCCACAGGAACCAGGCCAAGTGAGTATAAAACGTTTTATTAAATACTAGCATGGTAAAGAAATCTAAAAAGTTCCATTACACTAAAAACAGTATTTTCAGAAATGTTAAATAGCCTATTGGATGGCTGATTGTATTTCTGAACTCGGGGATCTAGGTTTGAAACACCACAAATGAAGCCTTTACAGAATGGACTCAATAAATCTATAGCCACGAATCGAAGAGGAAGGTACGAAGTCTTCCGATGTCACCCCTGGAAGTGTTCATTCGAAATAGGGATGACAAAATAAATGTACAGTTTAACAAGCTTCCGAAGTGTACCTTGGGTATCGCTGAATCTGCTACTTATCTACCGTTCTAGTGGTTTGGTTTATTATTCTACGGTCATTTTTTTGCACACTTTAGGTTAATTAGTCCGGGACGTACAGTTTAACGTGGTATCCGAACCACTAACAGATATCCTTGCCATCGCCAGGATTCAAACCTGATGCATGTGGTACCAAAGACCAGAGTGATAGCCAATTGGCCATCAGGCCGTTCTTGCAGTGAATGATGATCAAAGTAACCGTTATTCGAAGACAACAACTTAAAAACGTAAAGCATTCTACTATAACCATATTTCTTTATCTTAAATAAAATTAAATTTCTATTTAATTATTTAATACGAACGATAAGATTTCTTTTGAGAAATTTGTTTTTCGCATTATAATACTTAAAGGATTTTGATTAGATTCCAAAGAATTATGCTCAACTTTTATCATAATATCATTAATAATACAATGAGTGCAAATCTTCTAGATATTAACTTATTAGAGTAATAACTTTCTCACTTAATTAGCCTTGACATATAATCATTCGCCATAATTCTGAACGGTAGCAAGATATTTCCGATGATCAACACATAGGCTTCCATAATAAGCTTTCCCAAATACATTTTGTATACCTAACTGGGCCTGAATCTTCCAGGTGGTTAGCATATAAGGCTTCGTTCGATCTGTTCTAATCCATCATGCAATCAAAATCGATGGATTACCTGTCTAAGCCGGGAATTCCATCTTTGGATTCATCGAAAAAGAATGAAAGATGTTAACTGCTAGATGTCTCCAATGGGGGTATCCCTCCTAAATTGTGGGACCAACAAAGTGTGTACAGTGTGTGTAAGGGCGAATAGTAAATTTTTGGTAGCACTGAATTTGCTACTTACAAGTCCTTAACAGTGGCGAATGTCTTCCAGAAAAGTGTTTGGTATTAGAAAACAATCACATTATATTACTGATGTGTCAACCCAGTCAATAAAAAAATAGAAAAATTACAGTTATTTGTTATAATTATTCATTTAATATTATTTCTTAATATGCAACTAAATTTTAAGTGCCAAAATATTGACTTATAGGTTAAGTATCTTTCGGTGCAAGAGACTTAGGTTATTTTAATATTAATTTTCTTGAGTAAATTGGTATGAGTAATTTTCTTGAATGAATATTTTGCGCATAAAATATGAGTTTTCTTGCTTAAGATGTCTGTAGAATAGTGGTTTCCTGTAAATTTACTAAATTGAACTAGTATATAGTGCTATCAGTTATAACTCACTTTTCTTATTCATAGAAATTTTCATGACAATTGGTGAATTTGTACTTTAAGATACTTCGGGAAATTAACCTTAATAGTTACATAATGTCAAATCATATTATAAAAATATTTTTATTAAATAATAGCAATTATTATTTGGAAATTGCGATCAATAAGGAGCATCATTATTTTTTAATTGATTTTCTCACATAAAAACCAATTTTGTGCTTGAGAGTTTTTATACTGCTGTTTACAATCTTGAATTGTATTCTATAAAATAAAACCAGGTGTAGTTTTAACACATTTTCGTATGAGTACACAGGGTGTTCCTTTGAAATGGTGACAAACTCTGAGGGCTAACAGTAAGTAACAAAATTAACAAAATTTATCCCCCTTCTGTGTTTCTTGTCACTTTTTAGGGAACACCTCTCTAGACGTAGACTGACTCCTACTTATCGATAGAACAAGAAAGATTGCGTAGACATCCATGATTATTAGTTGGAAACTCGAATATTCAACTGGATTAGTTATCGCATTTATTCTCGTTTCTCTTTCATTTTGTATACTAAATGCATTGAGATGGGAAGTATAAATTCAGTGTAATTACTAGTATACATTTTACGTAATTAGTTTATATTACCTATTGAATGGTTAATAAATATATATGTTATCCTTTATATTTTACTGGATTGACTGCCATATAGTGCATTCTGTGCACTGTGACTAACTTTTCCTTATTCAAAGAAATTTTCATGATAATTGTTGAATTTCTACCTTAAAATACTTCAGAAAGTTGATCTTAATAATTACAGAATATCGAATCATTTGCAGAATAGTCATTATAAAAATATTTTTCGTTAGTTGGAAATTGAAAACAAGTAAGGTAAATTAATTTAGTTGCATAGTTTATTGGTCCAATTTTTTTATGAAATGCATGCATAAAGATGGGAAGGAGAAATTCAGTACAATTACGAGTATACATTTTACTTTATTGGTTTACATTCGTTTCGAGTGGTTAATAAATATAAATGTGACAGATAGGGGAACCTTTTATTAAATAAATTCCTCCAATACCCGTTTTATTTGGTAATTATCTGACTTATTTACGTATTCCTCAAGTATAACTTATTTAATGTCCATGTTCAGATCTTATTATTTCATGTTTATTGGTCCTCTGTTATTATTAATTTATTGTAATAAATTCCTTTCATACTTTTATTGTTGAGCCATTTGCAGAAAACAAAAGTTTTAATATAATAAATTGATATCGTACTCCTCATTTATATTGTTAATCTGTTTCTAGAAAACAAGGCCTTTACTTATTTTCTTCTCATTCGGCTTATTGGAGGAAGTATGTAATAAATATCCCGCATGATAAACATCCTTTTCTTGTTTTCTGTATTACCAGGAATTCTGGAGAACTACAATTCGTCCATTTGCACGGCAACATATTATTTACTGAAACAGAAAAATGTAGTTGGGCATTTATCAGCATCTTCTTCTGCTACCTGAATATTAACTCCAAAACGGAGATAACTTGTTATTAACTTCTTATTTATGAAGTATTTCAAAGAAATCGAATATTAACATAATTTTTCGGCTAGATGATAAGTGGTTAAAAACTTTACTGGTTTGAATTTTTCAGTCCAAATTTTTTGAATCAATATGCTGAATAAAATGAAACTTTATTATATTTATTATAAATGGTTACGATTTATTTTTTGTTATGTATGTTTTTTTAAGAATACGATTGAATGTTGAAAAAGAGTTGATCTCAGTTAGAGATTCAAGTTTTCAAAGGGGGCCTAAATGGCCGAGTGGCTAGCGCTCTGGTGCTCGTTACCATAGGTTTCTCGTTTGAGTCGAAACGGTGCCATGGTTGTTTGTAGTAGTTCGGAATTCACTTTCAGCCGTTGGTCCCGGTCTCATATGACTGTAGAGAGTCACGGAGCCAAGTCAGACTTCTACCTACAGGAGCTCCATCAAAACAGAAGCTGCCCACTTTCCCTTCAACCATGAGTCCATACGTCTTCATGGGCTTGGTCTAGATGTTTACCAAGTGGGAATAAGAAACAACAACAGTTTTTTTTAGTTTTACATTAAAATATATTTATGTTGTTGTACCTAATCTTCAGGGTCTTGTAGTGCGGAACGAACATCCCATGTGCAATCTTACTCATTGATGGATGGAAAGAACTTCTGTTGTGATGAAGTATCCGTAGGTAGAAGTTTCGTAGGTTGTAGGTCCTACAAAATATTGGACATTTAATAAATAAAATCCATCAAAAATAAAATAAAAATCTAATTTAAATGATAGCCCGATTGGTTTCCTAGTGGTAACGTGTCAGGCTAGTTAAGGTTTGAATCCACTCGTGGCGTTTGTTGTAGTCACTGCTTTCAAGAAAGATGAGACTCGATGGCGAATGATAGCGATAGTGATTAGTAAGCACCTATTTTGTGTAATTGAGTAAGCTTCTCCAATCGTCAGTCATGTTTTCTGCTGGAAGTGTCACGGTGTTTTTCATATATAGCACGCAAATGCGGGGTAGTTCTCTTGAAATCGTCCCTGAAGGCAATATGTTCTGCCTTTATCGTTTATTCTAGAAGAGCATGAAGCTCACTTATACAAAAAATAAACTGCCGTATTACTAAAATTTACTGCCCAAACCAAATAATCATCTAACAAATTATAAAATTAAAATATATTTTAAAACATATAATGATTTTTCAATCATGGAACTTAAAACTACATATTGTCATCATTGTTTTTTCTTGAAGCGTAATGGCTTACTCAATCACTAATTATATATAAGATCCACTTGTTAAATTATAAATGATACAAAATAATTTGCAGGAAAGTTCATTTTTATTATTTTATAAGGCATTAAATAACTAATTGGGATTCATCCAAACTTTACAGACTGTTTTAATTCTTAATAATTTTATAAAATTTCCATATATAAATTTTTTCAGAAGTATGCATTTCATATTATTTCGTAGAAAAAAATCACTTAATCTGTATATGTACTTGTTAAAAACGTATATGTTTCTAGCGTAGCATTCCATTTTAATACAGATTTAATAAAATATATTAATATAATAGTGATTAAATTATCCTGCATTAATTTTTTTTACCTTTTTTCTTTAACTAATGATCGAATTTTTTTGATTACTGGTGGATTTTTGAATGAATGGTTTATACATAACAAATGAAATAAAAATGTAAGTAAAACCAGTCATGTAGAAAAAACGGCACAAAAATGAAGCGCAATTTTTTCCTTATCACGATAACTTTTTCTTTCCTTGACACTTCTTTAATGGATGTGAACCCGGATACTTCAACTCCATATTGATATTTATGAAAAAATAATTTCACGATCATAAGTTTCAACATTAAAGGTGTATTGAGTAATGCAGGCTATGATGTGATATGATATTATTATGATTACTGTATTATTATGACTCATGTGATATGATTTTAGTTCTGATATAAATTTGTAATTGAAATATTTGAAATGTCTGTAATAGTTATGCACTAAATATGTGCATTATGTAAAAACATATCGTACGATTACGTTACATGAAAAATATATTTCAATGAAACAAATACAAATAAGGAAATACAAAAATATAAAAACATTAATATACAATAAAACATTAATATAAAGAAGACACAAGATTTTAATCTTATTTAAAAGAAATTTATTGAATTAATCATTATTAGAAAAAAAAATTGGGTTTAATTAAATATTATAAATAATTGAATAATTAAGAGGGTAAAGTTTTATTTTTATAGCTGTAAAATAAAACATTTTCCTATTTCGTCCCATTTATAAATGACCTTAACTACAATTCGTGTAATTTCGTTTTAAATTTACAAATAATAATCATTTTGTAATGAACTGATTTTATGACCTGATTTTGAAGCTTATTCAAAGGAAATTTATTGAATTAATCATTCTTAGAAAAAAATTTAGTTTCAATAAATAATTGAATAATTAAAAGGCAAAAATTTTATTAGTACACTTGTATGATAAAACATTTTCCTATTTCACCCCATTTATAAATGAGTTTAACTATATTTCATGTAGTTTCGTTTTAAATTTGCATATAATAATCAGCTTATAATGAAATGATTTTGTGACTCTGATTTCACGCTTATTTAAAGGAAATTTATTGAATTAATCGTTCTTAAAAAAATTGGGCTTTAATTAAATATTATAAATAATTGAATAATTAAAAGGGGAGAGTTTTAATTGTATAGTTATATGATAAAGCATTTTCCTATTTCACACCATTTATAAATGAGCTTAACTACTTTTCATGTAGTTTTGTTTTAAATTTACATATAATAATCAGTTTATAATGAACTGATTTTTTGACTCTGATTTCAAGCTTATTTAAAGAAAATTTATTGAAATAATAGCTCTTAGAAAAACCAATTGGGTTTTAATTAAGTATTATAAATAATTGAATAATAAACAGGGGAAAGTTTTATTTGTATAGTTGTGTGATAAAACCTTTTTCCTATTTTGCTCAATTTATAAATGAGTTTAAATACATTTCATGCAGTTTTTTTTAAATTTACATATAAATAATCAGTTTATAATGAACTGGTTTTTTGACTCTGATTTTGAAGCTTATTTAAAAGAAAATTTATTGAATTAATTGTTATTAGAAAAAAATTGCCTTGAGTTACATATTATAAATATTTGAATAATTAAAAGGGGAAGTTTTATTTGTATAGTTGTATGATAAAACATTTTCCTGTTTCGTGGCATTTATAAATGAGCTTAACTACATTTCATGCAGTGTCGTTTTAAATTTGCATATAATAATCAGTTTAAAATGAACTGAAAAGTTCTTACATAATATTTTTGGGCAATATTGAACTCTTCTTGTAAAAGACTTTTGAAAATGCATTTTTCAGATTTTTTAACATTTCACCAAAAAAACACATATAAAAAGTTTTGTTTACGTACATTATACATTATACGGTTATAAGAGTAAATTTTGGACTTTTACCTACTTTTTATCAATTAATCTGCTTGATTAATTTAATTGTTAATTTTCAAAATGAATTAGTAAATTTTGTTTTATAATAATTAAAAATTATTCCAAATTATTGAATTATATATCTCCCAAGGCTTTAGTGTATTTATAGAAGGAAAATATTTTATTTAAAAAATAAAGATTTGCCTTAAACTCATGGATCTTTCTTTGAATTATTTTCGAATTTTTTCTATTTTTAATCTTTTAATTTTAACTTTTATAATAAATTACTTTTGAACTTTTAACATTTTTCAAAAAATAGCAAAACTTTTTATATTAGTAAATTATACGGTTATTAAAGTAAACTTTTGACTTTTACCTATTTTTTATCAATTAATCATCTTGATTAATTTATTTAATAACTTTCAAAATTAATTAGTGCATTTCGTTTTATAATAATTAAAAATTATTTCAAATTATTGAATCATATAACTCACAAGGCATTAGTATATTTATAAAAAGAAAATATTTTATTTCAAAGCCGTGAAAGATTTATTTTATACACATGGATCTTTCTTTGAGCTATTTTCGAATTTAATCATTAATATAGCTTACTTTCTTGATAACTTACTTATAAATTTTGATTTTTTAACATTTTTCCAAAAAAGGAAAACTTTTTATATTAGTAAATTATACTAACAAAAGTAGACTTTGGACTTTTACATATTTTTTTAGCAATTAATCACCTTGATTAATTTAATTGATAATTTTCAAAATGAATTAATAAATTTCGTTTTATAATAATTAAAAATTATTCCAAATTATTGAATTATTATATATTTTCCAAGAATTTAGTGTATTTATAGAAGGAAAATATTTTATTTAAAAGCCAATAACGATTTGACTTAAGCTCATGGATCCTTCTTTGAACTATTTTCGAATTCATTCCAGATTTAATCTTTAACGTAAAAATAATAAAAGTTTCCAACTGATTTTGTACAATAGCTTTTAAAATTATGCAAATATACTTAAAATTTTCACCACAGTAAACAGATTTCTTTTTTTACCTACCGCATTTCTTGAGAACAAAATCTTTCAAGAAAGTTTTCAAATGCAAATGAAGAGACGGAAAATGAGTATCCCGCTGATTTCGAAAAAGTAAATAAGGCTACTTGAAATTCTTCGTAAATTGTAATTAAGAATAAAAATAACTGTAAGATGTTTCTTTTTTTTAAAAAAAATCAAATATACGTTTCATCCCAACAAAGGGAAAGAAATCAATAAAAAGCACTCTAAAGGAATATTGTAAAATAAGATTTTGGTTTTTCTAGAGAAGGTATAAATAAAAATTGCTGGTAAGCGTTTTATATCTATTTAGTAGCAGATAAAGAACCTTTTGTTGAGTTTCTAAAATATTCTAAAATCCAAATAAAAGGAATTCTGATTCAAATACATTTTCAACCAAATCCTCCAAAGCCAGTCACGTTCAATACAATCGGCCATAAATGCAGCATTTATAAAATAAATATAAAGAAAATGAATTCTCTAGTCTTGAGAATTTGAAACATTTTTGATCCTCTAAGATTTTGAATATATATATATTTTATTTTTTAAAAGTTTTGAAAGCCTGTTGGAATAAATGCAAAGCAATTTTTTATGTTGTAACCCACTGGCATTTTATATACGCGTATAAAAAGCAAAAAGTAGAATATTCTCTGAAACTATTCGCATAAAACTGTTTCATATGTAAAACGGATGGCTTAATTTTCATAGATATAAATTCAAACATTTTTCTAATGTTAAAGTATTTTAAATACATTTGAAATAAATCTCTTTTTACATTAGTTCCTCACTTGAAATTTAGGTTTAAATATTTTTATACAAAGCCTTGTTTACTAGTATTTCAATTATACTGGATTATTTTAAAAAGTATTTCTGAAAAGTGCATATTTTAAACTAAATAAGATTTTTTAACTACTTTTTTAAATAATTTAAATGACAATTTTATTTTTTGGGAAAAAGATCCAATTAACTTTATTTTACTGTTTAATTCAAATTAAGAATAATAAATTACAACTAATTAATTAAAATATGTTGTTTCATTTCCCGTTGTTTAAAAGAAACCTCTTCAACATTAATTAATAAATAAATAATTAGTACTAGATAAAAAGTTCATTGTTCAATGTATGTTAAGAGTAATGTTAAGAATTCCTGACTAAATATTTTATTCGATAATCTATTTTTTTAAAATGCTTTCGTGAATTAATAATATTTTAAACTTTTAATGCACAAAGCAGTCTCTTATAGATATTTTTTAAGCAAAGAAAAACAAATTTCAAAATTTCTGAAAGTTACATATCTGAGTTGCCAGATAATATAAAATTAATTGCATGAAATTTTACATCATAGTTCATAGGAAAAAAGCAGTAAAAAAAATATTTTATTTAGCTTTATTGTAATAAAATAAGCATCATTAATTGAAAGATATCTAGTTAAATCAATAACAACGGTTTTTTTTAATTCCTCGCTATATTGGGTAAAACGCAGTATTGTATGACAAATTTCCATAAGTATAATATTCGAAAAGAAAAAATATATTATAATTGAAGGGATTTAAAATTTAATATTTAAGCAAAAAGAAAATAAACGCAATTCTTATTTCATATTGAAAAAAAAATTAAATTAATTGATTTTGTATCCAGAAATTTTTTTTAAGATAGTTATAAGCGAAAATTTAGAAAAATAAACTAAAATAAGGTTTGGTTAACTAAAATAACTTGCTTTCATTTTCTGAAATAACTTTCAAATATTGTTATTATCCTACTCCGTTGTATTTCGATATAGCAAGAAGTTTCAATAGAAAAAATTACAGCTTAATTAAAATTATATAAAGTTACTTGAAAACAAAGCTTTTCTCTTGAGTATTCATTTGAAAGCCTTTTCGTTAAAATAAAAAGGGCTATTTCTTTAATTTTCAGTATTCCAGACTAATGGCGCATTTATTTTAAAATTACTCAAATATATTAGAAAATTAAACAATCATTTATCTTTAAAAAGATCATTCTATCATACTGTCTTTTCCAATCAGTTGAATATGAATTGATTTCAAATACACTGAAGAGCCCAAAGTAATGGGATACAATATAAAGATTACTGTAGTATCGCATAAGAAACGTATAAAAATGGCAGTACGCTGTCGGAGCTTTCATTTGTACTCAAGTGTTCCATGTGAAAAGTTTTCTGGCGTGATTATGGCTACACGATATAAATTAACAGACTTTGAACGTGATATGCTAGTTGGAGCTAGACGTATAGAGTATTCTATTTTGGAAATTGCAAAGAAATTCAACATTTCTTTATCCACAGTGTCAAGGGTGTGCTGAGAATGTATAATATCAGGCATAACTTCTAAACATGTATAACGCGGTGGTCGATCACGTCTACTTATTGACAGGGTTAACAAACAAGCAAGCAGAGTAGTCAGTGTTGACAAACAAGCAACAATGTGTCAAATAACAGAGCAACAATCAATGTGCGACATACGCTAAACAGACATGTCCTTGAAGATAGAGCAGTGAAATTTGGCGTTGAAGGGATATGAAGCAGCAGGCTTTTCCGAATTCCTTTACTAACAAGACGTCATCGACTACAGCGTCTATAGCGGGGTCATGAACATATCGATTGGACCCTAGATGACTATAAAAACGTCAGATGAATCACTTTTCCTATTGTTAAAGTCTGACAATAGGATTCGAGTATGGCGAAGAACCCACGAGGCCATCGACTTAAGTTGTCGACAAGGCAAGCTGATGATGGCTCCATAATGGTGTAGGATGCTTTTAAATGGCATGGACTGAGTTCTCTATTAGAACAGAATTAATTATTGATTAGAATTGGTTATATTTATCTAGTTGGTAACAATGTGCAGGTATTCATGGACTTTATGTACTTAAGCAAGCGTGGAATTTTCCAGGATGACAATGTAATATGTCACCATGCCATAACCATTCAAAATTTGAATATTATGTGCAATTCCAACTATTATTTGGCCACTTAGATTGCCAGACATGAATCTCATGAAATATATATGATATATGATCTAAATATCAGTTAGTGCACAAAGTCCTGCACTGGTAATACTTTTTCAATTATGTACGACTGTCGAAACAGTATGACTGAATATTCCTTCTGGGAAATTCCCACGACTTGCTGACTTGTCACGTCGAGCTGCTGCACTTCGCGGTATCTCATGACTTTTGGTAGTTCAGTGTATAGGTAAAATAAAATAACTAATAAAATCTTCGAATTGTGAATATAAAATATAATCATGTTTATAATTTTTAAACATCTAGTTGTTGAATACATTGTTTTATCTATAAGAAATCTATTATGGTATGAGAATTAATCTACACTATTATAGAATGCACATGATTTTAATTCTATATTTTCGTTTATATAAAAATGTTTCATAGAGGCCCATGACCGTGCAACATATTACAAAACTCAAAGTTTTACTTGATGAGCTTTTATTTTTTCTGGTTTAATTTTAAAGTTTAGAAAGGGAAATACAGAATATCGACTAAATTTTTTAAAGGAAGTAAAAAGTACGTTAAACAGCATCGATTTATTGCAACTCTATGGAATTTTCGTTAATTATTTTTTCCAAAATACAAACTAACCAATGAAGCAAATGAATGTTTTAGTAATAATAGCAGAACCATCATTAAAAAGAATAAGATAGTTAAAATACAGATAGTTGTCAACAATCTGGGTAATATTGGTTTCATTAGGTCTGGATAAATTCATCTAAAAGAGAGAACAATTATCAATCAAAAACATAATGTTACTTACGTGACTGCATCGCATTCATATTTTTATGAAATTTCGCAAAAAAATGGTTATGAAAAGGTCAACAGACTCCACTCATTTTCTAAAAAGTTGTACGTATTTTAAATTATCCGTTTTACGATGGATGCTCTTACAACGAACTAAAGAAGTTAACAGAATGAAAATTTAAATAGCATCATTTATTAAAGGAAATTTTGTAATATCATAATATCATTTCTAATTTTATTAAAGGAAATTTTGTAATATCATAATATCATTTCTCATTTTATTAAAGGAAATTTTGTAATATCATAATATCATTTCTCATTTTATTAAAGGAAATTTTGTAATATCATAATATCATTTCTCATTTTATTAAAGGAAATTTTGTAATATCATAATATCATTTCTCATTTTACAGATGTCTCTCCAGTTGGAACCAGCACAGCCTGGTAGCTTCACCGCCCAACAACAAATGTCCGCTACAAGAACTGTCATGTCTCCATTACCTCCTAATTATGCGATGCCTCCATTAGCATATGGTACAGCAGAGAATGCAGTACCGCCAACAGCACTTAGAGATATGCCTACAGTGCAGCCAACTGCGCCATTGATGTACCAGTCTTCAACGTCGGTTAAATATAGCATTGAAGGTAGGCAGAAATGTGTATTACAGAATAAAAGAAAAAAAAGTGTTATTGGAATGAACTGAAGAATAACTCCTTGGCCACAATTTTCTTTTTGGATTTTGCTCCTTTTCTAAAATGAATACTACAACATCTACGAGTTTTTTTATACATATCTTACCAGGCGATTTAAAATTGTAGTTCAGCAAAAACAGTGCCAAATGGAGTTTATTTAGCACATGGACCTTGCATATATTGGTAGAAATTAAATATTGATCAGATATATACTTGTCAGAAAACAGACAGTATTTTAAAAAAAAAATATTTTCTATTAAAAATTGTTGAATTGTTGTCAAAGGTAAATTAATTTTTTAATTTCAAAAGTGTTAATTAATTTTTTAGTTTTCTAAATTTTAATCAGTTTTGAAACTAATTTCTGCACAATGAAATTGATTAAATAGTTTTTCTTGCAGATCAAATATCAAATATTTTTCAACTGAAATAATGAATATTTATCAATTTAATGAAAGGAGTTTATCGATTTTAAAACTGAATTATAAGTCAGTTTGTAATACTAACAAAACAATTTAATTAAATAAATACATTTCCAGTAAGCTGTATCAAAATAAATATGACTCCTTCTCATTTAGTGAATAATAATTCTTCGGAACAACTTGATTCTTGATTCATTCTTCGACAACAATTATTGAAAAGCAAATGAAATAAATTAACTATGTTCGTATTACGAACTAAACTTAAAAGTTTCAGAAGCTAAACATCTTCATATGATTTTAAGCAAGCTTTTATTTAAGCAGCTTCATATGATTTTAAGCAAGCTTTTATTTAAGCAGCTTCATATGATTTTAAGCAAGCTTTTATTTAAGCAGCTTCATATGATCAATAAAACTCAATGAATTCATATGATTTTTATGCACATTGCACATAAATATATCTTCATGCATTATTCATTGGTTTTCAGGCATAAAGCTAAGTCTTAGATTCATTGATTGTGCTTCTTTCATTTGATTGTATCAAACTGCCATCTTATTTATAATACAAAATCATATTTCTAGGCTTTGAAAGATAGATTTGATATTTTGGTTTCAACAGTTCAGAGTCGTAACCTTTGAAACAAAAATACCAAATCTAACATATTAATGTTTTAATATATTAACATTTTAGTTTATGATTTTTAAGCAAGTGGAGTAAGTGTATCAACCTTATGAAATATATATTAGGCTGTATCAAATACAACAGAAATTTTAATAGAGTTATGTGTAAATTTTAGTAGTGACATTTTTGCAATTAAAAATTCTTCAATTCCAGTCCATGAACAGTTAAATTGTATAGAGTTACATTTTTTTGAGTTCATATAATTTTTTTTATTTGCTAACAGTACTTCTAGATATGTTAACTTTATACATTTGGAATAATTCTCCTTCAATTTATTTTAATTAAACATTATCCCTTACTTTTTAAAAATACATAAATTTCTAGTTAAATGAGGATATAATGAAACATTAAGAAAATGTACATTTTATTGAGAAAATGCTAAGTCCCTTTTTAAATATAAATGGTTTCATATCAGTTTGTTTAATAATCCAATAAATAACTTGATGCATCAAATACTATCACTCGGCTAGTGTTTTATAAGCTCTGCGCTGTGCTATCCATGAGAAATATGAAATGAAATAAATAGTACATAGATAATGTTCCAAAAACAGTTTCTGCACCAAGATCCTTTTCATAATCGAAAAACATGATATAAAAATTTAAAAGCTTCTTGAGTGAAGTAATCAGCAGAAATTGACCTAGTTGCTGATTTTGTAAAGCTAAGTAGATTCAACAAGAATAATAATTTAATTAAAAGAAAATAATAATCAGTTGATATATACATGTTATTCATGTAATGAGTTCTTGCTTATGAATAATTATACAGAGAATCAACGTATATAAATTTGTCATGTGTATTCTCATTCTAAAATGATGTCCCTAATCACCACAATAGAGAAAATGTATAGAAAAATGATTTCAAAAATACTATAAGATGACCAATGCGTTTCGAGAGTCTAAATGATTTTGATTTAGTCAGAAGTAAAAAACTTATTATTTTTGATGCTATATTATTTTGAAATTAAGGATATCTTGGATGATGGTATTTCCTTTCATGAAAAACAGTTTAGTAGTTAGTTACTGTTAGTTTAGTACAATTATTTTTATAGGACATTTAGTTCTTGTAAACAAATCTAGAGTAAAAGGATGCTTTTTTAATTTAGTGCAAATATTAAAACTCCAAAGTTGTAAAAAATACTATTTTATTCAAAAACTATTTTATAGTTATATGAGTTCAATACCAGTCATTGAATTTATTACATTTTTTAAAAAAATCACTAGTAAATATCAAAGAACATAAAATTACTGTAAATATTCAGGAGTCTGGAGTTGGTATAAAAGATTGGAATTCATAAGTCAGCAGTCGGAAAATTTTTGGGTGATTCCCCACTTTTAGTTGTTGCTGTTAATTTTATTGTATAATTTAGCACCAATTTCAGCACTTGACGATTTATTAATCTCGAATTAAAAAGAATTTTAAGATTTTCATATTATACACATCTATTTTGAAGAATTTTAATAAGCAGTGTTTAAATTAAAGATTTCAATCTATTTATTCCTCTCATTTTCACTTCAATTGAATTTTTATTTATGATTTTCAAATTTTAGATGAGCAATTTTTATAAAATCCCAACTAATTTACCATAAATTGTTACTAAATCACAAAATAATATTTTACCGTAGTCATAGTAATTTCTGAATCTGAGAAAATCTACTTAGTCAGAGTGAATCTTGAACTATGAATGTATAAATCTAATTATGTGAATGGTTAGTGTAGACAGAAACAATATTCTAATAAGAACCGTTGTGAAGAAGAAAGTTATATGTTTTTAACAACTATATATATTCTGAATAAGAACGACCATTAGTAATTAACCATTAAGAATCATTTTTATATCATCAGTTTCGTAATCAATAAATAAAAAAAATATAGCATAAATATAGCAATAGCATAAAAAAAACAAAATTATTTTCGCAAATTATAGTTTATTTCTATTAAATCACTTAACATTATAATAAGTGAATGCACATAAGAAAATATAACTTATAACATTTAATAAAATTTATTAAGAGGATTGAATTATATCTTTTATATTTTTAAAGGGTTCGTGCTATAATTTGTGATATCTATGCTATGGTAAAGCCCTATTTTAAAATTTGCGAAAGAATATAATTAAAACTTAACAAGATTTTAAATAGTTGAATCGTCAAAAAATATTGATTTTGCCAATTTGAATTTTGCCTTTGAATAATACAAAGAAAATTAATTCGAAAATAATAATAATATCTTACAGCTGAAAAACTTATCTGAAGTTTCAATCTGAAGAAAAAATAAACAATTCTATCTAAACAATACACAATAACTTTAGGTGATAGCAGTACAGTTTTTTTCTTTTTCTATCAGTAGTGAATAGAATTATTTTCTGCTGATTTAGTTTCTCATCGACTTCAGAGACAGGAATTTGATCTGTCGCTTTCAGTTCATTGGCCTTGTTAAAACACAAAGGCACGTGTTCGTCCAAGTCAGAGAAGCATACACCATCTGCTGACCTCATTTGGTTTTCTAGCCCATATGCTATTATAATAAATTACATAATAGACATTTTTAATTGCACGCAATACATAATGTGACTCAACTTTTCTTTTAAATTTTACTAATTAGTTAAATACGTTAAATATGCAAATTTATAATAAGAATCAATTGGTTACTTAATTTAACTATTACATTTTGTCTTTTGAGTGCAAGTGAAATTTATTTAAATATTAATTAAAGTCAAGGAATTAAGTCAATTTTCTATTTACAAGAGGCTTTTGAAAATTTAAATGCTACCTTCAAGAATGTACATAAATATTAAACACATTATAATAAGTGAATGCACATAACATTTAATAAAATTTATTAAGAGGATTGAATTATATCTTTTATATTTTTAAAGGGTTCGTGCTATAATTTGTGATATCTATGCTATGGTAAAGCCCTATTTTAAAATTTGCGAAAGAATATAATTAAAACTTAAGAATAATAGAATAATAGATAAATAGAATTTTTTAGTTTTCAAAATAATGCTAGTTGCTAACAATTAGCTGTATAAAGTCATTTTTAAATTTATTCAACCGCCCTGTTGTCATTTGATACGAAAATTCGCCCGAATCAGAACTTGTGAACTTATTGGCATATAAAACGCTGAGAATTTACAAAGTTAATATAATGAAATTAATCTTTTAAATTTCTATATTTAAATAGATAAAAAAATTATAAATCATAACATTTAGATACCATGAATATATGACAAATACCGATAAATTAAATAATGCATGATTAGATAACTTTCGTTTTTGGTGTTCGTCATAAGTCATATTAAACTATAAGACTCTTGGCCTTACAAATCTGGGCAATCCTACTTTAAATTTTAATTGTTAAGGATCTAGTCCAATCTCTGAACTAAAATGATTTTATACAAATGATTCAATTAAATCAAACAAGATGATAAGCTCTCCTAATCAACAAGGAAAACTACTTTTATTTTTAGCTATAATTTTTATAATTTCGTTCTCTAAGGAATAATAAAACATTTATCCTTCTTTTCAGGATAAAAATGAGAAAAAATTAACTTTATCACTGTCTAGAAGTACCTAACACTACGATCTCGAGTTCAAATAATATTGTTAAAATGAGGATAATTGCGGAATATTTCTGATTCCCTTTAACAGTAAATATCTTGTATTTTGAGGAAAGAGTTGAAAATTTAATTTAAAGATGACTTGGTTGAATTCTAAAAAATAAAAAAGTATAAAAAAATTTAAAAATTATTAATAGAGAAATTCAATGGTAAATGCTTGTATTTTTTTGTCTATCCATTTTAAGAAATAATTCGAATAATTTAGCTTCAGGAAATTTTAAAAGATATTATGACTCAGCATTGTAATTTTTCACATTATCTTGAATTCGTTTATTAAAATGTATCCTTCTCATATCACTTATTTAGCATACAATACATTTCAGCAATTTATAAAAGATTATGTATCTTAAACAAAAGCAGTTAACAAATTACAATGGGCTTTCTACATTTCAATCATCTGCTATTAGTTATTCGGATTAGATGTCAAATTTTTATGATTTATACAAAAATGCAGATTACTGTTCTTCCTTCAAAAGCACATCTTGTATCTTCAATATAAAACTGCATGCCATCCGATGTAGTTAATATATTCATAAAAGCGTTCAGTATAATTACTGCATGTCATCTGATGTAGTAAATACATTTTTAAAAGCTTTCAGTATAATTATTGCATGTCATCTGTGTAGTTAATACATTCTTAAAAGCGTTCAGTATAATTACTGCATGTCATCTAATGTAGTAAATACATTATTAAAAGCGTTCAGTATAATTGTATGTCATCTAATGTAGTTAATACATTCTTAAAAGCGTTCAGTATCACGTAATTTGATATTACAAATATTTTCACAATATTTTGAATTCCAAATAATAAAATAAACCTAATCAATATTTTATAATATAGAGTTTTGTTATTTACTCAATTGCCCCATTATTTTTGTATTGCATTTTGCACATTTGTTTTTCTAATGAAAAGCATATTGACTATTTTTGATCTAGATGTGAACTTCTAGCAAATGTTTTGGTTAAAACTAAAGAGATAGCTACATAAAGTATACTAAAAATATTTCGAAAAATCTTCTATAAGTAATAAAATTCATTATAAATGATTTATAGTAGAAAATCTTAAACATTAATTGTTCTCTTAAGAATATAATCAATAAACAGAAAATGTAACGTTAAAAAATGTCCTTGACGATTTTGAAAGCGTGTAACACAACAGGTTTTTTTAACATATGATTAGCAATATTTATAAATACAATGTAAGACAACAAACAACAAAGTTTCAATTACAAATAACAAAGTTTCAATTACAAATAGCAAAGTTTCAATTACAAATAACAATATTTCAGCGAAAACATTACAAAACTATACCTTACACTTCAGTAATTAACAACAGAAGAATCTGAAATAATTCAAATTTTTGGAATATTCTGAAGATTCTAGGTAAAGGAAAATAAAAATTTAATGATTTTAACATATGTAAGGAGGAAAGTTAATCTTATGAAAATTATCAAACGAAATAAATTTTTCTAATACACAGTTACTATTATTTTCAATTCCTTCTGTTAGCTCACATTCTCCTTATATATATATATATATATCTTGTTCAAATTTTCAATTATTAATGAAATACTTTTTATTCATCCACTCAAGTTCAAATACATTTTTTTGAACTTGTAGTAGATGACACTTGACGTTAATATAGTTTTATGAAATATTAATTCCGTAATTAAATTAAATTAATTAATTTTAGTTTTTTTTTTAAATTTAAGTTGTATATATCTACCAATAGATGGCGCCAGATAAACTTAAAAAATGAATGAAAATCATTTTATAAAGGGACTTTCTGCAGTATAGTGAAAAAAAGTAGGAATTGACTTTAAAATTTTTTATATTGTTTATCTATATATACTTCCTAAAAATTCGGATATTCATTATTTGATAAAAAAGATTTCACAATTGAATTGTTATGAGCTATTACAATGGAGGAGTCAATTTCACTTTTACAAGTGCAAGATGTTTTTCATATTCAGCATTTCTGTGAAGTATAGTTAAGAGGTATTTTAGAACTTTGATGACAACTCAAAAATTCAGTTGCACACATTTTCCGTTTTCTTGTGCTTATCTAAATGCTAGTATTTTTGAAGTACAATCTCTCACGTTGAAACTTTAT